>JACWFT010000062.1:0-15837 GCA_019775415.1 Penicillium sp. VS I D KN | reverse complement strand
GGCACAATAGCAGGTGGTGTTTGCATTGGATTTGCCATAATATAATTTTCACTATCTCCTATAGCATTAGGCATAAAGAATACAAATACTGATAATACTATAAAGAAAATAAATATAGTTATTAGATCTTTAAATATAAAGTAAGGAGCAAAAGGTAATCTATCAAATTTAGCGGATATACCTAATGGGTTACTGTTAAGAGTAAAAGGGCCAGGTAAGAAGATAGTAAAGGAGGTCTGAAAGGAATATAAAATAGTACTACACAACAACTTAGGTTTACCACACGGTGGCTACTTTTGGCATTAAGTGACGCCTAATTTGGCCACTATCTGGTAACACGTGATGGCGATATCTCGGCACGTCCCGACCCGCTACTACCACGCACCAGTCCGACCCCACTCGTAACCCCCCTACAAGTTCAATTAGGATCCATCCTCAGCGCAAGGCCAGTATTGGCTGGCGTTGGGCGAGGGTGCCGAAAATGGCTTCACTGTCACGATGGTGCCTGCCCACCATAGCCCCTTTCTGGGAAGTACATTTCCTTCGTCCCCCAGTCTTCCCGCTCCCTCTGGCGAGTGCTTTCCCTGCCCCTCGCCTCTCACGTTGACCTGTTCTCCTCTATCCTTCGTGCTTCCTACTTCTCTCATTTCTGCTCGCCCAGCGCTGGATACGTTGTCCCCCAAACCAATTGCCGACCCATCTACTCGTGAGCTACCAGCCGCTTCGCCATATCACGCACGGTCTTAGTCTTATTTCTCCTCCGCCTCCTCCGTACCCTTGCCGTCCCTTTACTTCCGCTGATTTGGACGATGAAGCGTTCTCGATACCAGCGGAATAAAAGGCTGGAAAGCGACTGTGGTGCGCATGACACAAGTGCGAGTCCTGCGAGCGACTCGGAACTGGGCGATGCTACGTATGAGACGGATCTAACTGAGCTGGAGGACGCCCCCAGCTCACGAAAACGCCATCGATCGGACGAGAACCTTTGCCTGGAGCCAGAGGTCTCCTTTGACAGCGGCGATGTCTACGAGGACCCACTGGATGAAGGCGGAGTTGATCTCTCCGAGATCCCCGTGGATTTCGATAAAGCACCAGGTACTATTGAACGACGAGAGCGGATTGAGGACAGGTTGGAAAGGTGAGTGAAACATTGTGATTATATCACTTCATGCTGATGGAGGCATAGGTATTGTGCTAGTAAAGTGCGAAACAGGCCCAATGAGCGAAAATGGCGTGATGCCGAGGAGGCGCTACGCCAGGCGTCGAACAATGACATGTATCGTTTCCTGCGCTGGTGTCTTCTACTTGCACGAGGCAAGGACGGTCGACATGTCAAAGGCATCAACAAAGCTAGCACATTTGGGACCGATTGGAAAAACCTTCGCTGTTATTATCAGAGGCTTACTAAGATTACAATCAACGATGAAGATGGCTCAGAGATACGCAGGGTCAGTGTACCTCGAATATATCCAAATTCGGCTTGTTACTCTAGCTTATCATGGAATACAGGGTATGAAATACTTAGTTAAAGATTTTGGTTTGGACACGCAGCCTGGAAAGAAGACGCCGGTTTATATCGAGGATATTGGTCCTTTCAATGAAACGATTTTATCGACGCAGGAGAAAAGGTTGCATCTGGGCTTCCAACGTATCCAGGTGTGTCTTTTTAACTCCCTCGGTATCTTTACGGTGCACCGGAAAAGCGCACTGTTGAGTCTGCAGTTCAAAGACTTGCAGATCTCCCTCCAGAAGGATCCTCGAGGGGGCCCACCTATCCCTCTGATTGAACTTACTCCCGAGGGGACTAAAAAATTTCTTGGTCTTACCAAATTGTACGGCGAGCGCAATTTCTATTTCTCCCTTTCTTGGATCCGACAACCACCCCTGGATACATGATATTCCATGAGATCCCTCTTGTCGTCTTCGGAATGTCTAGCCAATGTTATGTAGCTAACCAATCAATAGAATTACCTTTGCACTTCCTGAGATCGTTTACGGGCCTTCTCTGGTGATATGCCCTCACACATTGCTTTTTGGCATCCTGTTTCACGCGCGGGCGTTCCGGAACCAGGGGCTGACCTCGAAGGCTCAGCTGCGGACCCTTTTTATCAGCAAAGGCTGTGAGCAGCTCCTGGTGCCTTTAGATCCCCAAAAGTCTGATTGGTATGTCTTTTGCAAAACGGAGTTGGTCCAGGGTGTTCCAACCATTCAACGGACTACACAGATGTCCAAGTCTGTGCTTTCAGCCTTGCTAGTCACATTTGGCGAGATTCGCGGGTGGAAAGGGGCGTTTCACGCTCACCAGTTCCGGTATGGAAGTGGTAAAGCCATCAATGAGAGTGGTGAGTATTTCCGTGGATGCTATGGTCACTTTTTCTGTTAGCTTGGTGGCTGATGTCGTCCGCAGGGTGGGTCAGTAAGGAGCAACACATGTTGATCATGAAGCATGCCAGCCCCCGCACCTTTCTCAACCACTACCATCCCCTGCAACTCGACACCGACATGATCGGGGTTATCTGTGGCCTCGACCCAGAGGTAGAACTGATGCGAGCCGTCACACGGCAAAGCCGTTGGCGAGACACGCGACGCCCACGCTACTTGACTGATCAACAAAGGGCACAAGTTGAAGATCATCCAGAATTAGAAGAGGCTCGGCGTAACCTGATCAAAATCCGTACGCAATACGACGAGACCCAGCAACCCGGCCTGCTTCCCCGACTCCAGCAACGGGTGAAGGAGGTGAGAAACACGCGAAAAAGGTTGCATCGGAGCTTACGGCACGAGATCCGAGAGAGATTTGATGAAGAGCAAGCCTTCCTGGATATTGAGACGCAGCTATCGGGTACCGGGGCCCGGGAAGACAGCGAAGACAAATCATCCTCGGAGGACACCATGCACCCTCTTCAGTTGCATCTCGTGCAAAGCCTCTTTTCCTACCCAGTTACAAACTCGTTGGAGGATGAGTGGCATCGGCGGGATAGAGGTACTGCAGCCGTCGTGCAGTATTGTGATGTCCTTGAAGGAGGTCCGTTGAGGGGCCGGCCTAAGCAGAAAGCTCTTAATTTTGCTCCACAGGCTGAACCGATAGCTCACCCGAAGGATCAGCAGACCCAAAGTGATAACGACCCATGTAAGGTACTTGTCTCTATACATGGCAAACCGTTACGTCCTACCAGGGAATATCTTGAAAACGCTAAACAGCCAGAGGCATGTTTCCAATGCTTTGCGAATGAAGGGCTTCCGGACAACGATCGCTTTCGGATGTTTCATGACCCCGGATGTGTTACCCGCCATTTCGATGCCATTCACCTTAAAGAGAAACCACTCAAATGTAACTGGTGTGAAGTAGCTTTGTTGCATCAGATGGCTTTCCAGCGCCATGCTTTCGACGTTCATCGTGTACGGAGTCGCTGGCGTTGTTCGCATCCGACGCAAGAGCTCCAAGGAAAAGATTAAGCGGGTTTCGATCCACTGAGATATAGCTGAGCGTAAGGATATTCTTTGGATAAACATGGACATGCAGCGCATGGAATGCTTCGGACTAGTCTCATAAGATAAAGATTGCACGTCCATTCCTCGTAGCCTGGTACCCACGGGCCATCATACTTATCCCCTTGTATTCGGCACCGAATTGCCAAATGTAAAGGCATGTCGCCATTGTCGTCTAAAGCATTGGAATTAGCGTATCTCTTGCATCGGTGCTGGAAAACTAGGAAACTGGTGTTGCAATGCACGTGAACTATATTAATAGAAGGAAATTCTGCCGGAGCTGACTCCGCCACTGTTGCTTTTCAGGGATATAAAGGGCCTCCTTCCCCCAGCCGATCGCATGCTCTGATATTCTCCTTTCCATTCCCCAAGCCTTCTTGTACCGGCTTTCCTCCCCTGAGCGTGGCGACTAAGTAAGATCTCGATGGCAAGCCCTTCCGACACTATTGTTATTGCCGACGAGGAGGATGAGCCAGGTAGCTCACGACCCCAGAGGGCCCCTCGCCGTGATTACAGTTACCGGGACTTTGAGGTATGATCACTGAATCAGTAAATGCAAAGGCGGATATGACACCACCGCGCAAACGCAGAAGAACCAAAAAGGAGCCCTCTGCTTTGGTACCAGTTCCTCACAAGACATACCCTTCTCACTTTGAACTAATAATGGACCAGGATGACGCTTTTGGGGGGCTTCGAAAGGCAATCGACCATGACATCCAGCTGTTACAAGACTCGAATCAAATGCTTCGAGATCAGCTTCGCCTGGAGAGCGAGTGTCACCAAAGACGCAAGAGGAGCTTTTCCAGCACAAGGAAAGGCGTATGTTTCACTGCAAGATCTGCTACATGCAGCCAGATCGCTGGGTGACTACTCTATGTGGGCACATGGTTTGCAAGTTGTGCTCAGAAAGTCTTGAAACACCGAAGGCGTGTCCTTTATGTCGGGCACCATTCACAGGTTATGTCGAATGTTATCCTTTTGCAGGATGAAGCATGTATATTCTGTTGCAGGTCTAATTCAGTGGATCAAGTTGAAGCACGGACGCCATTTCTCCGCGTTGCTTTCGCCCGTCTACTTTCAGAAGGATGGCCGAATACTATCATCACGGGGGGGTTGAGGGAAGCTCCGGGCAACGTTTCGAAATCTCTTCCAAAATCGCACAGTAAAAGCCTGCCCTTCCCGTGAAAGGCTTCCGTAGAAGGTTTGCTTTCAGATGTTTCATGACCGGGGTGTCTCACGCGCCACATTGATGCTATTCACGTTAAGGAAGAACCACTCGAATGCAACTAGTGTGAAGTGGCCTTGCTACATCGAATGGTGTTCTGGCGTCATGCTTTGGATGTGCATCGTATGTGGAGTGGCTGGTGTTGTTCGAAATCGATGCAGGAACTTCAGAGATAAGGTCAAGCCAGCCTTAATCCACTGAAGGCAGTTCAAGGTGGGTCCGTAAACGGCTCCTATTGCCTGGCTTTTTCGCCCTTGCTGACCGCCTGCCCCCTCCCGCAGTGCCCCTACCCGTTCCAGCATGGCGCCCGCAGTGTGGTTCCCATTCGGGCTTAGCGCTACCCTGGCCGCTTTTACCACCCCGACCTTCTGCCATCCATCTATAAAACAACGCTCGCCCTCTCCGCAGCTTCCCTACGCACTTTCACTTCTTTTCCTTTCCCCCCTCCGCCCCTTTTTTTTTCTCGCCCCCACTGACTTTAGCGACCCTCCGCTCAGCCCCGCGCACAGTCCTTCGCATTTCCATCGGATTTTGCCGGATATGCCGCTCAGCCCGATGCTCAGCCCGCCGCTCAAC
The DNA here is from genome assembly GCA_019775415.1 of Penicillium sp. VS I D KN. Classification (NCBI taxonomy): domain Eukaryota; kingdom Fungi; phylum Ascomycota; class Eurotiomycetes; order Eurotiales; family Aspergillaceae; genus Penicillium; species Penicillium sp. VS I D KN. The sequence goes on along the minus strand of JACWFT010000062.1, from coordinate 10,547 downwards.
CCGTCCCAGCGAGCCTCGGCTGCGACACGATTCAGTCGCCGAGGACTTGGACCACAGGGGTGACCCAATACTTGGCCCTCTTGGGTGATTCCACGCATGATATTTTCTTTCGCCACAAGTCCATGCTTCATTACGGTACCTTGCTATACACACTGCCTTCTTTCCTGGAGTCTTTCTCGCCCAACGTCTCTCCCTTCGCCAACATTGTTCGCTCTGGCATGGGAACGCATTTGCCTCCTCGCCAATGGGGCCCTCTTTCCATGGTCGTTCTCTGACGTTACATCGCCTAGCCCCCCAGTGTCTCAGATTTACCTGGGTCTGTTTGTTCTCGAGCCTCTTAGCGGTCGATAATCGTCAATGCCGGTCTCTCCGGATCCGCTGCCCTAGCTGGACTAATTCAAAAGCATGCATTTCAGAGTCATGGGCCAATAGCGAAAGTCCCTCATCTTCATCTGACTCCGGTGGATGGCTCGTTAAGGGGACGATGACGTGGCTTGGTGTTGTCGACACCGTATGCCTTGCCCGTGAAATCGAGAGTGGGGTGGCGTGTGCCGCAGTCTCCGCAACTTGGATTGCAGGACCTGTACGGGATCCTTTGCGCTGCATGAAATTTGGCTCCTGTGCAAGGGCGATTTCTGTGTATACAGAGACTTGCAGTACCACCCCAATGGCAATTCTGCACTTTTGATTCCCCTCAAGGTCCTCTCCTTCCCTTCTCCTGCCTATGCTCTTCCCCTTCTCTTAACCTCATTCCAAACCCAGACTTGTTTCCTACCAGTACGCCATTTGATGACCTCTCCCAATAAACAAACTCAAAAGATCTTTGAACCTACCCCTCGGCGCAGTATGGCAAACGCCAGTTTTCACTTGGAATGCTTTCGGCGTTGGAATCCTTCCCAAGAGAGAGGGCAGCGGAATCGTCTCGATACCTGTCGTTACCCGAGTCCTGTCTCCATCTCTGCTACGCCGTTTCCTTCCGATCCTACGGACCCCATTCCATAGAGACAGAATAGTTATGCTCCTAGACCTGAGCGACATCCCCTCCATGTGCGCCCACCGGTGGAGGTTTGTGTGGACGGCAGTCTCTAACCAAAAGCTTAAATCACTTAACAAGAGGCGGAGATGCTGCGCCAAACACCATCTATAAATCCTGATACTGAGATATTTGACTGGGAGGGCTCGTCTCTATATTCGGACGGTCTACCAAGCTCTGACAATGTTGACCATACAATACTTTTTGATCATATTGTGCAGAGTCCCGAAAATGAACCTCCCAGCCCGGAATCAGGCGAACTGGATCTCGCTTTCACTCCGGATCCACACATTCAAGTTGGGATTCTTGGAAGCCCCATCCAGACCAGAGATTTTTCAAATTCTGCAACAACCGACCCAGCAATTCTGGGGAGTAGCCATTCCCAGGAAGTTGAGCAGGCTCAAGCAACAGAAACTATCTTCGGTTTCACAACACCCCCGAACATATTTTTGGCTGAACCACCTCGCTTCTTGAATGAAGATGCTTCCTTTGACGACACGTAATATACTTTGAAAAGGACGCTGAAATCTGGCCGGCAACCTTCCAAAATCAGCAAAATTTCAGTAGTCGTAAAAAGTCACAAAAAGAATCGGGCTGGTCGTTCGACTCACGGACTCGGCCGCCAGAATGTCTCATTCTCTACTGTCCGTGCCCAATTCTCTACCCTTCCGGTCGAAGACCGACTACAATTCTTGTCGTGGCTATTTGAAGGCGCCTTATCTCAGTGCCTCCAAATGCCCTCCGGCACAAATGACGCTTCAGCATCGACATGTGTCTCTGGACAGGACGAAGTTTCGACACCCAGGTCTGAACACACTAATACGAGTGCCGGAATGGCTGGTGCGAAATGCGCTCGTTCCTCGAGGAAGGGATTAAAATGGTCCGCGGAAGAGGATCGGCTACTGGTGAAGCTCAGGGAGGAAGAAAAGCTTGCTTGGCCGGAAGTGACCAAGCGGTTTGGTCAAGTCTTTCCGGGAAGAAAGCAAGGCTCCCTACAAGTGTACTGGAGCACAGAGCTTAGCAAACAGAAAAGATAATTAGAAATGCCCATCAATTTGCTGATGTGGATTCGCAAATCTAAACGTCGCACGTCTTTATTTGCCTGTATTGTAACCGCAACGAACTCCTGACTGGACTCCGGCCCTCCATATAACCAGATTCCGGGAGTTTATTGAAGAATGATTCAACTGATACTATAATCAAGTCTTTTTCGGCTACGTTTCGAACCAAAAGGGTAATTTGAAGCCTTCGAGAGAACCGACTGCAGATCATGAATCACTAGAAGAGACAAACTTGCTTTCTACCTGAGGCCTGCTGCAAGTCTAGCCTACCTATCCTGCTTTTGGTGTCGAATATGCCTTGGTTTTCGGGAGACGCTTTCTTTGTTTTAGAGCGAGACCTCCAATATTTAAGTAAGACGCCGTCCATCTTCTGCAAACAATTTACACGAGAATCTTTTTGCAAAGTACCGTTTATTTTGGCCAGCTTTCATAGCCGCTTGATTCTGCTTCACTCGAGATGGATAAAAGCAAGGACGAAGGAAATACTCAAGGTGACCTTCCGGCTACATCTCAGCATCTTGTGGGGAATATGACCCTGTCCAGGGCGGAGAAGGCAAGTTGTGAGCAAGGCAAGAGTAAGCACTCACCCATCTTAGCTAATGAGTTGGCTTTGGTTGTAGAACCATCCTGCAGACCACGCTCCTCTTAGCGATGAGCAGAAGAGCCGACAAGGTGCGGCCACGGTGTCTTAATTCTCGCTACCCTCATTTATATTGAATCTAATATTCTTCTTCTTCCTTATAGGCACTTCGTCCAGAATTTCCGCACATGGCGTTTTCCGTACGGAAATAGATGCAAGTTCTTGCGTATTCAATGGGGATGCCGTCGGTGGCATGCGTCAATGGAACCCAGGTCCACATGGTCAGCGGTGGGTCTGTCAGAAACAATAGTGTCTTATTCAATGGCGATCTGGACCCGGAAACCTTCAGGAAATCAATCAGCAAAGACCGCTAGATTAATCGAATCAGCGCAATTTGCATGGCCTAGCAGTCCCAGAATCCAAGAAGATGTCAGCCTCAAAAATATCACTTGTTTTCCAATAGACACGAACCCAGCTTTGGAGCGTCTGATAATACCCAGTATAGAGCATGGCTATCGCCTCTGACTTCCATGGCCAGTTGTACAGTTTATGTGCATGAGATGCCATGTTCTAGAAGGACGCAATATCTTTGAATAAGGGAACGAGTGTTGGAGTGAGACGATCGGAAGTGATCCATGCAGTCAGATTACTGATTCAACTCTTTCCTTCGGACCTACAATGGTGCTCTCTCGGTTGGACTGATCAACCGGATGCGCCTTTCCCAGGAAGAGTGCAATGAGCTTAGGCCTAAACTGCCGAACGGATGGAGGGATTGGAGGAAGCTTAAGAACCTCAATATTCGTGCTGTAGTGGGGTTGAATAAGCATTGCTTGTGTTCTGTCACTTAAGTTAACTGACAATGCGAAGAACGTATCCTCTGTAAAGGAGCCCTCTAAAAAGACGTTTCGACTCACCGGAATTGGCATGGCCTTCCTTGTCTATCGCCCTGGTATCATTATTCGATGAGCTAGGTCTGAGAATACTGGGTTCTACTCTTGGGCCTTCAATCGGCCTGTTTGGAGCAGCAATGGCTGGAAACTCTTGTTCTGGATAATTCATCATGCAGGGAAACAGCTGTGCATTGAAAGCCGAAAAAGGTAGACCCGAACTTATGACATGTGAGTGGTTTCAGAAATCGAGCACATTCCAAAAAGGGACGCAGACACGAAATCAAATGAACAAATAACAAAGGTCTGCCAAATTCCCCGACACGCTGTAATCATGAAATTGGCGGGTGGTAAAGTGGATAGTCCAGCCCGTAATCTCATATTTCACGCCACGATGTATTTCAATCCTTTCCAAAATGCATCTTTCAGTTTTCAACCCCTTTGTATCTTCTCCGTAGAAAGGAGAAAGACCTGTCAAGGTTGGTTGCACCACAACTTCTCTTTGAAGTTTACGAGCAATCTTCGCCAGGGGAGCTTCCTTTGAGTCAAGAAATTCCTGCATTTTGAGCATCTGGTCTATGCACGTCCAAAGAGCACGGCCGACTTCGGTGTCGAACGCGATTCTTGGTGAGATTTCCACCATCGCTATGAATATTTCAGTCGGAGTGAACCAAAGTTCTGGTGGCCGGAATTTGAGCTCGCATTGTTGTAGAACAGGTGGGATGAAAGGCCAGAAGCCAGTACCTTCTGGATTCGGCCTCAACACTTCAGAAGACTTAGCATATAATGGACGATATTACTTAGTAGTAGTGAGGTTCTTACAGTGGTAGAAGGGGGATAGAACCGTGGTATTTTTCACGACACTAAAGCCAGCTCCGGGGTCCATAGTCGATTGAAGTCAATTATTCAGGTTTGATTTTCTCGATTTTCTCGAATCTCAAGATCTGGAGGGAGCAGAGGCCTTGAAATTTATAGATTTTACCATTGGCTTTTTTAGAGCAGTACGTGTACAACATCTTATTAATGGTAACCGTCAGTGGCTAATATTCACCATTGACAAAGCGAAATCTTCCGGTTGGCTACTTTGACTGATGCAAGATACTGCAAAAAAAACCGATCCAATGTTTCATTTCGAAGTAATGATGTTAAGATTTGAAATACTGGTGCAAAAGTTTGGCTATCTTGAACAGGTATTACTTCTTGACACTTTCGAGTGATAAAAATCGAACAAACTACCCGGTAATCTTCTTTATCATAATCGGTATAGCATTCCAGTCTGCGATCTCTTCGACCAAGGGGCCGTTGGTTCTATCCACAAGATATCCCTGTCTGATTGAGAAACCACTTCCGTAAATTAGCCCAATCATCACCATGCGTGCGACTACAGACATAAAATGGGCTTACAGGTAGTATGCAAGTTTGGCCGCTTCACGGGTATGACTAAGATAGCCTCGAGTTAGTCTTTTAGCAAGAGTTGAGAGCATTGTCACTCACTTCATCGCTCCTACTAGATACAAGCCACCGATCAGCGATTTGTACCGGATTTTTTCGTAAACCATAGGATCATGGAATAGACGGTGGTAGTCGCCACTTCCACAATGGAGACGGCCATTGCTCAGTGTCACCCAAGCTCCGTGCAAGTCGCCTCTGAGAATGAATTAGCTTTGAATTCGGTCTCCTCATGAAGACCTACCCTGGTTCACCTATGTTAAATTCTTGCCATTCAATCAAGAAGCCGTTCTTCAAATCGAATTTTTGACTATGGAGTGGTTCCTGCACCACATTGACGCACCATACGTGTACACCTGGATTAAATGCGCTGCAGCTGATGATTACATCGCTAGGATCGAGGGTCTTGCGGGACCAAGTGTAATAGGTCAATTTGCCTTGCACCGTATTTTTGTGGCTGATCACTTGATAAGGCCCATGCGGCTGGGCAGGGATGGAATGCATAGAGCCCATAGAGCCAATTATTTCGCCCTTCCGAACAAGTATGATACCAGCAAGAACCATCTGGAATCCTTCAGATTGCCAAAAACAGGGTATCTGATTTGTGGCATCACACAATTTGTCGAGGATAGCACTGTCGACCACTGAAGCGCACATTATGTACACCAGCTTTGAAGTATCTATTTGGGTTAGACCTAAACTCAATCCCAGAGAAAAAGGGTTGCAGACCAGTTTTGCAAATATCAGATGGTGGCCAGTCTTGCAAATTACCTGTGAGGGAGACTAAAGGAAGTGCAATCTCGGTCCACGTCTCAAGCAAAGCTTTGCAAATCTCATTTGGGAGCAATCCGAACATCCATTCATAACAATTGGAGAACATTATGTAGTGACTCGGTGTGTTTGCTCATCGATTGATGTTGAAATTTGGAAGGCTAAACCTTGGGTACGAGCCAACTCGAATTAATACTATCTGGTTCCTGGGAGGAGGATCAATATATCCGTTTTGTACGTGGCCAAAGCACTGTCGGCTCGAACAAGACCCCGGAGCACGGATTCAAGTCTCTAAGTCAGATCTTGCAAGGTGGAGTGCACTAAAAATGCACCGAACACCAGAATGTATCATGGAATGGTGTTGAAATGGATATGGGAGCAATGCAACACGAACGGCACCTTTTTTGTTCAGAGTCTTCCCGCAGCAAGTAATGCATAGCGTTTTGCTTTCGCAACCATTTAATGTAGAGAGACTTGAAGTGAGCGAGGGTGTATGAGAACAATCAAATTTATACACACCAGGATCAAGACTATAAGACGATATAATTTGAAGTCGATGATAAAAATAAGTATACAGGTTATTATTGTGCAGTTTTTTCATAGACCAAGAACACCAACCCATCTCAGACAATAGAGCCCTCGTCGGGAATTTTCGCCCATGGAATACGAAGCATGTCCTCCTTACTGAACTTCCGTAGCGTCCCCCAAGGCACCAATTTCTTCGCTTCACAAATTTTCATATGTAAGAAAAAAAGATCACGCACACATTTCGGCTTCCCATGAAGCCACGATCCACAACGAAGAATCCCATGAGATCCGCCGTAATATTCGACAGAGAATAGCAGTTCTGGACAGTCGACAGTATTGTGATTATACATAATGCCCAAAAATTCTTTGAACTCTTTCACTGATGCCAATGTCGTGATATCTAAATACTTGGGCTGGGGGGAAAATGATCAGCTCGCATGTCTTCAACAGAGATTGTGACTTGATAGAAACTGACCAGCGGCTCCTTTGTTTGATATGTCCGCGGCATTACAGAAGAGTACTTTGGCTTTTCAGAAGAAAAGTTTCTCATGTTTAGAGGAGATGCTCCCCTCTTCCAAATTAACGATCTCGCCTCTAGGAGTAAACGTCCGAATGTGTGGAGGGATTGGAGGAAGCTTAAGAGTCTCATTATTCATGCTGTAGTTGGGTTGAATAAGCGTTGCTTGTGTTCCGTCAGTTAAGTTAACTGATAATGCGAAGAACGTATCCTCTGTAAATAAACCCTCTGAGAAAACTTTTGGACTCACCAGAATAGGAATCGCCTTCTTTATCTATCGCCCTTGTATTCTTGTTCGATAATGTAGGTCTAGGGATACTAGGTTCTTCTCTTGCACCTTCAATCGGCCTGTTTGTCGTAGCAGTGGCTGAGAAATCTCGTTCTGGATATACGTATGTGCCTGGCTCCTCTGTTCCACCCCACAAAGAACCATCATCTTCGGAGGGAAATTAAGACTGTATCCAATTTGGAATGAGTGAGAAAGGTAGGCAGATCATGATGAACACACAGGTAGGTGAAAGTGCTCTAAGTACTCTGATCTGGCAAGACTCTCGTATATAAGAGACACTCACCTCAACCAAGGACCTCAAGACCCAAGTACATGTTTGATACACTTCAAAAATGATAAGTGACTACTTCCTACGCTAGCAAATATTGAATCTAATATTTACGAGACTATCCATCTCCACTTCCTTCTTTTTCCAACCGAATCAGCTTTAAAAGTCTTGTTGCATTTACGTATGGACTTCTCGCCTCAGGGGAAAGGTCTATGCCCCGAACACCTCAGCAAAGACGCTAGCTTGATTTTACAAGCCCTACAGTCCCTAAAGGGCAGTCGAGACGATCAAGATTCCACCACAGAAGACGCAATTCTGCCTGCAACCGCAAAGTCATTAGTGCTGGATCTCAGCCGTTCCACCATTGAAAAGTTGACAGTCATCACTTGGCATTTTGATTCATCGGGTGCCGTATCTGAAGGGTTGAGCTGTTTTCTCAGGCGGCCGATTGATAATGCAGTTTGGGAGGCAGTCCATCGATCGTACCAGGTAATGACGAAGCAGACCGTCCCTTCAAAGAATTCAAAGGCTCGCATGACTTTTTACTGTACCCGATCTTGTATTGAAGTTTGGTAGAATTTGACGCTTTCAAGAACTCGGAGTTTTGCAAAATTTTAGGAATTAGTACTATGATGCGAAGGAAGTTTCGCTTGGGTTATATGAAAAATACAGTGAATATGAGGTAAATAACAACACCATAAGCCTATGTGTTAATTCAATAAACTTCATCTAATAGTTGAATGATAATATTCATAGGACCACGTATCCTTGCGAAAAAAAGGTTCGGTCGCACGCGATGCGGGTGGTCGCTGCTACCCCTGGTTTGCGGCTAAGGACAAGTTTGACAATTATTTCTGCGAAAAGACGCTAGGTCTTATCTAGTAGGGGTGGCAATCCCCTTCCACCCTTCTCGGGGAATCTCCACAGTCCTATCGATTGGGAGCAAGCATATTCGGCACTCGAGCCTCCGTTCCCCCAAATTAGCCAAGCAAATCATTGGAGCGTTACTGTTGGGGCAAGCGAGACAAGAAATCACCAACCTCAAGCCCAGGGCTTTTACGAAACCGTCTCCAACCCACTGCCACCACTAGGTGCTACACCTACATATCTACCATTGGGCTGGGATTCACTCTCGAATCCAATGTCACTTCAGGACTTCGCAATTGTTGATTCACTTTCGAACCCTCTGCCACCTTTTAATCCCGGCGAAAATTGGTCAAGTTGATAGCTCACTTAAATTACATATGTTCACTCACTCCCATTCTGAATCTATAGCGATAGTGCGCTTTGCTTCACATACTCAGTAAAAGCAGCACGGCTAGCCCCCCAGCCTTGCCCGAGAATGTTATTTTTTCATGGCCATCTAGACTCATATCCTGCCCGCTTTCCATCTCATATAGAAGTCCATTGTCAAACCCAAGCTTCCCTAACGCAATCCAGACAATGACTTTAGTCTTGTCATCGGGAGACATGCCCTGACTCATGGTCCCAGGGCGAGGCATGTGGGCGGTTGATATTAGGAACCATTGGAGTAGATGTGATTTTGGATTCGAAGACACCGGGCGTCGAAAGTGATTGCCTACTCTCTCGATATTTGCAGGATTCTGTGGTCTGTAAGCAATCTGGCGAGGACGAAGGCCAAGCCACTGACCTTGAACCATTCGAGTACCACACGCTCGACGTATTTATTTGCCTGCAGGATGCGGAACGGATAATGCTTCCCTGCTGGATCTTTATTCTCTGACATAAGGTCTTGTCCAGAATCTCGGATCGTTCGTTCGGCTTCGTCCGCAATAAGATGATCGACTGCTTGCTGAATGTTTCGTGCTTGGGGCTCCTCTTCTTGTTGAGTATTAATTCGCCGCGTCTCTATTGCCTGCTGAATCTCATGCCCTGATTCCATGACTTTTCTGCGACTTGGCGAACTAAACTCGTATGAAGTGTTCGTAAACGGTTTTTGATAAAAGTGGCATCACTGGCGGGGTCATGTGGGCGGGACTGCGAATTGGCACCTATCGCATCACGTGATATTTAACCATTTGGGCACCCAAAATGGCCAGAACAGAATTTCTCCATTGGTGCATCAGCTACTATCATTACAGCAAATGCCATCGATTTGCAGTGGCTCTCAGCATTTGAGAGTGTCAATTCATTCACACCTGTAAAATGCCATTTCTTGACTTTTCCGTTCCGAGACACAATTCCTCCAGGCCTATTTATGGTCACTGGTAAAGCAACAGTTTTCGCGAAGAAGAAAGGTAAGAAAGGTTGGCAGGAAACAATAGTTACTCGCACACGGCTCAAATATTCTCCTGGCGGCTATTTAAAGGCTCAGGGAGCATGACCTTATCCATCACGCAACCCTCGCGAACCAGTGAACCGCTGACTGACGCGAAACCTAGCCAACACAGCCCAGTCAAATGATGCGCCCGTCTTAGACGTGTTTGCTGATTAATAGGGCCCGGTGGGGCCTGGTGGAAGTAGTATGGGCTCCGAAGTGAAAAGGCAGCACTAAACGGGCCATGCAATTCACACGTGCGTGATTATGTCATCGAACACGGATAATTGATTTTTCCTTGGACGTAGGGTGCATCACTTTCACAACATGGGCAAATAGTTGGGCTTTTCCCTTCGACAGCGGCTGTGATTACATGAAACGATGAAATGAACGTGACCATGTCCATATCTCGACCTGATTTTACCCGGCCTCGGCAAATGAAGCCGCACAGCACCACCCCGCCCCCCTTTCTGCTCTTGCTCATTAAAAACTGAACAACCTCATTGTATCCCTCAGCTATTAATCTGTGTGTATTCACTGGTGTATTGTGGAAACTGACCGCCAAACGGTCATGCGTAGTTCAATATGTATACTTGAGGATCAAAGCCGTAAACGTGCTGTGCGCTTATAGCACAATCCGCCCCACCTGACAATCTGCCATTGAAGACTGATCCATTGACTTGGTATCCACCTAGCGATTCCATTTCTCGGGGTATGGGACTATATCGAACGATGTACAGTATGAGCCGGGCTGGAGACGAGATCCGCTTCTAGCAGGCGACAATATTGGAGACTACTGCAATCGCTTTTAATTTTGTTCAATTTTTCTCGATCGAATTATATTCTGATATTGAATACCGTTGCTGTCCACTCCAAAGTGAAGAAA
>JACWFT010000061.1:0-164449 GCA_019775415.1 Penicillium sp. VS I D KN | reverse complement strand
AGATCCGTTAAATTTTCGGCGTTTTCTCCTAATAAATTAATTAGTGCTCTATTACGAGGTCTTTAAAAAATGGCCGCTTCTAAGCCTAATTCCTAATTATTTTAAAAGAAAACATCCTTTATTTCACTTAATAATAATTTTAGAACCTTAACTCTTATTCTAGGCTATTTCCCTTTAGATATATAACCTTATCGCACTATGTCCGATTATTTAATATTTATCTTTACCCTTCTAAGTGCAAATACTCTCCGGTAAAGTCACTATAACCCCCCGATATTAATAAATATATATTATATTGTCCGAGATCATAGTTCTATACCTACTAAGATATTAATTAAATTACCTACTTATATAGATTTCGCGGAAAACTAGCTATACTAGTCAGTTTTATCTTTCACTAACTTACTATAGTTCATTAGATATCTTTACAACAATAACCCGTTCGGACTTTTAAAATCCTAACTATAGTAAGATCACTAGCCTTCGGGTCTAATCCTAGATACTTTTTCATTTTTTTATAATTGGTTTATCTAAGCAAATACTACTAAATTTTTTTGTTATATACGAATTTTTTAGATTTATTGCTTACATCTAAGATTAACTTACTAACCTATTATGCAAAAGGTACGCTCTTACTATTTATTTGAAATTTCACTCGAGCTGCTTATAAAATTACTATTTTAGTTTTTTCCCTTACGGTACTTTTCTCTATCGCTTATATATTTTCTTTAGCCTTAGAGGAAGGTTCCCCTATATTCAAATAGATTTTCTTCCGTTTTACTTTTATTTAATCTATCTAACTATATAGTTTCGATATTTTATATTTATTAGGTTATTATTATTCAGAAGACACCAAATAATAATCTCGTTTGATTTCTTTTCCTAAAGTTACTAAGATATTTTAATTCACTTTGTCTAATTATAAGATTTCTCTTTNNGATATATATCACCTATATTGTAGGATATTTTAAATATTTTAAATATTTTTCAGTAACTTTCTTAAGAATAAAGACAGAATTTTAAATACTTATTCTTAATAGTTATAGAAGCTACTTAACTCTAATAATAAAATTTACTATTAGAATAATATAATATTAATCTATATACTACTATACTCTTTATATCTTTTAGAATCTCTTAATATAGGTTATTTTACTATTTTAAGATATATATATATATATATAAAGAAGATTAAAGATCTTATATAAGCTAATTAAAATTATTTTAATAAGCTTTATTTTCTTATAAGCTTTTTTTCTTAATATCTTTCTAAGTATATGAATTAAAGCTTTTAAATTAAAAATAATTAAAAATAGCTTTATAATAATTAGACTAGTTTTATATAGTCTAGATTATATAATTTTAAAGCTGAATATTCGACTTTCTATATTTATACCCCCTCCTTTAAGAGAAAGTTAAAATAGTATATAGGAGCTAAAGACACTATTAAATATAGCTTTAAAAGTAAGCTTCTTTTATTAAAAGCTCTTAAAATAATACTCTAGAAGTCTACTAAGCCTAGTAAATTCTATAATAGATCAGGTACTTAAGGTATATTAAATTACTATATAGAATACCGCTTTTCTTCCTTAAGAAAACAAGCTTTTATATACTATAAATATATGAATTAAGTAGAAAGAAGTAAGATTAAAGTGTTAAATAGCTTATATAGAGGCTATATCTATAGTAGAGCTTAGAGAGCTAGCTTAATATACTCTACCTACTCTAGAAGTTTAAGAACTATAATATTAAGCTCTATCTATATACCCTAAGTATAATATTTAGGGGTATAAGAGAACGCGCTATCTAAATTTAATTAATTAGCTTAGATATTGAATTCTATATTTTTTCGGCTAAAATATCCTAGTTTAAATTTTTAAAATTTATTAGGGTATCCCGCTCGCCTAGATATCCCGCTTACTAGAGAATTATATTAAAATTCTTTCTTATAATTAATTAAATTACTTATATATAGATTATTTTATTATTAAAAATATATATAAAAGAATAAAGAAATCAAGATTCCCTTATATTATTATAGCGTAACCTCATTATTAGGGCATGATATTAGGGTAGGTCAAGACGCTACCTAATCATGCCCGATCTACTCCTAAAAAGCACCTATATAACTCGCTTAATTAGGGTTCTACCCTATCATATATATATCTAGTGTACTTAAGGGATTAGTCAATTCCTTAAGGATTAGTCTCTGTCTATTCTATAGTTGAATTATATATGATATCTTTAACCTTGCCTAGTCAATAACCTTACCTTAATATATATCTAAGCTTTACTAATATAAAATTATAGTTTTAATACTACTTATCTATCTTCTAGACTAAAGATAATATTTATATAGAAAGAAGACTCCTAAGGATTTATTGAATATTAGATGGTTTATATAAATTTATATTATATTCTTTTATCAAAAAAGTCTACAAGAATATTATAAAAGAGAATAATAGTTACTAATCCAGGGTAGAGGTAATAAGATATTCTAAATAGTACTAAATTACTTCTAATTTAGTATATAGATTAAAAAGGAGCCTAGACTCGCTTAAAGCTAGTCTATAATAAAAGGATATATATAATAAGCTTTAAAGCTTATAATAATTAGCTTACTTAGCTCTTACTTTGTCTATATTAAGAAAGAAGAAGAATCTCTATCTTCTTAATCCTGCCCTGAAAAATTAGTTATATATTTATTATATACTATATTACCCTTTTTTCTACTACTCTTACTCCTTATAGAGACTTATCTTATTATTAATAGATTAGTATCTTAGTATTAAAGAAGAAAAAGCTATAACAAGAAATAATAGTATCCTATAGCTAGATTCTCTATATAGATAATTACTAATTATAATAATCAAAATTTTATTAAGGTAGATATCTTAGGGATTAATTTAGATAAGAATAATCATATAAGTAAATATAGGAGTATGCTAGTTATCTTAATATTAATAATAATATAATTACTAAAGAACTCTAGGGGCATTCTCTATAATCCTATTTTCATTATATAGCTTATCTAATTAGCTACCTAAGTATATTAGGATAACCTTTCTCTAGCCTATTCCACTATATATAGGAACTATAATATATAGAAGTGTTCTTAGGCCTTTTATAGGCCTCTTATAGATATATTATAATACCATCTCTCTTCTTTATAGACTAAGGTCCTCTAGTCTATTTAATATAGATTTCATAGGGTTTAAATTATCTTTATTATATTAATATTTTCTTTCTTTAATTATATTATAGTATAATCTATAAGTTCTTCTTTTATAGACTTAATCTTTTCCTTCTTATCCTCTTATCTTTTATTATAGCTATTACTCTTATGTCTTTTATATTTATTATTTCTATAAATATTAATCTTATAAATCTTACTATTACTTTATATATATAATATATTTATGATCTTAGTACTATTAATACTTATTTAATTAATTATATTCCTAATATTATAGATAATTAGTATATTTATTATATAATAAAGGATTAGATATATTTATACATAGATTCTTTTCTTATTAGGCTTATTAATAAGTACTTTGTTCTATATTTATTAATATTTATAAATATCTTCTTAGACCAATATTATATCTATAAAATCTATTTAATTAATATCTATTTTATCTTCTTTTATAGCCCCTCTCTTAATCTTATTTATATAAATCTAGGCTAATTCTATTGAATAAAATATCTTTTTTATATAGATATCTTTTATTAGCCTAATAATTTATTTCTCTATATATTAGCCCTTTTTATAGATTATAATTATTTGATCTTATAATTATAGTAAATACTAAGTTTATATATAATAAAACTATTAACTACTTTTTATATAATTAAATTTTCTTAATCTTTAGAGTATTATAAAGATATAAAAGAAAAAAGAAAAGAAAAAGAGAATTCTTTTATTAATAGTCCTAATTTTTAAAAACTTTTGACTAAATTATACTTACTTATTTTATCTTCTTATTCTTAATCTTTTCTTATATTTTTATAGTTATTTTATTCTTTTTATTCTTTTTATAGATCTTATTTCTTATGTTTTCTTAAAGATATCTAATATTATAATATTCTTATATATTCTTATATCTTTATAGTTTTATATTAGACTAGATATTATAGGCTTTTTCTAAGCTTATTATTACTTAAGATCCTTTTTATTTTTTATTTATCTTATTTATTGGCTTTAACTAGATTTAGTCTTTTTTTATTTCTTATAAGCTTATTTTTATATAGCTCTAATATCAATATATACTATATTAGATAGATCTTCTAAAATATAAATATTAAAATAAGCTTATATGTCTATTTTCTAACTTTTTTTACAACTCAGAAAGGGCCTATATATTAATAATTAAGCTTTAGATATAGTATATTTAAGTTAGGATATTTATTCAATATAAGTACTTAGTCTCCTATTTTAAGTTTAAGATTCTTATATTTCTTATTATAGTCTCTTTTTATTCCTTTTTTATCTATTTATTATAAGTAATATATAAGTATCTTTCTAATTTCTTATATCTTTCTTATTTATAATCTTATATTCTTATATTTATCTTTAGGATATTCTTTTATTATTCCTTAGTTTAAAGCTTATAAGTATTCTTATAAATAATATCCTAGGTATATTATAGTCTATTTTATTATAAATATATTATATTAATAGTAATTATCCAATTTAGTTATCTTATAATTAATTAATATAGTTTCTTGACTAATATTTAATTATTTAGTTTTATTATTTTATTTATTTATTTATTAATTTATAAATAATATTTTTCCATTATTTAATAATAGTAAAAGATTAATTAGAATTTATTAAATAAAAAACTTCTTTTATTACTAATAAGATTCTTTAATATATCTAATTATAATATAAGCTTATTATAGAATATCTATATCAATATTATAATATTAATTTACATAAAATATAAATTAAAGATTTAGTAAATAGATCTATTATTACTAATATAGTAGTAGTAGTAGTAGTAGTAGTAGTAGTAGTAGTAGTAGAATTTATTTACCCGATCTAGCTTGTCTCTAGTAATAGCCACTATGTAGGGGTGCTACTAGGCCTACCCGGCGGCGAAATAGTGCCCGCACCTAGGTATACATATATAGAGCTAGAGTTAGGGTTCGCTATATAGGCGGTGGACCCTAGTTCTACCCGTAATATACTCACTACTAAGAAATTAAATATAAAGGAGAAAGCGGTAGAGGATTTCTACCGAAAAGTTAAGGAAAATAAAGGAAAGTTAATCTCCACCCTAGTAATATAGCCACTAGTATCTAGCTTTTTATAGTTTTTTACTAGTCTTTTCTATCTTATTAGGAGATATACTATATCTACTAAACCCCTCTTAAGATTATTATATCTACTATACCTATAACTTTATTTTTTAGCCCTATATACCTCTATAATTTCGCTATATCTCTATATCTTCTACTTCTAATACTCCTTATATTATTATATCCTTACTTCTCCTTTATATTACCCTTACTTCTATCTTACTTCTCTTATAATATACTATTCTTAGATATATAACCCTTTCTCTAGCTAGTTAGCCACTCTTATATTATTTTCCTATTTCTTAAGAGAAAGAAAGAGACCTAGCCCTTCTTCTTATAATCTATATTTTATCTACTACTACTATACTATCTATTAGATTATACTAGTTATTCTTACTACTCTAGGTCTAGTTTAAATCCTATAATATTAGGATTAACTATATAAAACTATCTAAGAAGTTAGGTCTTCTCTATAAAGGCGGAGATCGCTAGAACTATATTCTTTTCTTATATAAATTAATTAAAGGAAAGAGATATATATATATCTACTTTAGTAAGCGCTTCCTATATATCTCTATACTTATCTTTAAAAAAGGGATATTCTAAGAGTATATACTTAGGTTACTAGTACCTATAGTTATACCTATAATAAGATAAGTTAGTAACCCTAATTCTCTATAGATAATACTCTAAGCTAATAATATTAAGCTATATTTAAAGTATAATTAATACTAATACTTTCCTTTAATCTTTCTAGTAGTCTAGAACCTTCTTTATAAGTACTAGAATTAATCTCTTTATCGCTTATTCTATCTTCTCTTTCTCCTATACTATCTCTTATATAATCTTCGCCTATTCTTAGATATCCTATTTCGCTATAGTAATAAGCTTAATATACTAGTTATATAGGCTTAGAAGCTCTATTTTTACTACTTACTTTATATATTTATCTATAAGTTTATTATCTAGAATCCCTTAATAAATAGGGATCTAGTAGAGCTTAATCTAGATATCTTATTATATAAGTTTTTAAAGGTTTTTAATACTTTTATAGAGATATATCTAGCTAGATAGTATATATAGATAAAGAAGTACTTAGAGAGTAGCTTAGCTATTAGAGAAGATTATAATTCTATATTATATATACTTATCTTATATCTCTTATACTAGCTCTATTATTATTTTAATAGCCTAAAGCTTTATAAAGTAGACTATAGAGTCTTCTTCTATATTTATCTAGTAATATTAATACTCGCTTATAGCTTCTATTATTACTATAGTACTAATCTTCTTCTTAATTCTACTTTTATTTATATATATTAGTATTTTATCTTAATCTTAATTTTTACTAATTTCTAAGTATATCTTTACTACTTTATTATATTCTATAATAATTATCTCTAAGGGTGCTTACTATAGTACTTAGATATATATTTACTAGCTCTCTTATTATCCTACTAAAGCTTCTAGGGGAGTTATTAAGTATCTACCCTTTTATTATATATATATCTCTATTAGTGACTATCTATTATATTAATATTACTATAAAGAACACTATTAAACTATAAGCTAGGGAACCCTATATACTAGGCCTATATATATCTAAAGAGCTATCTCTATAGAGATATACTATATCTAGATACTAATTAGTAGGATATAGAGCTTAATATTTAGTACTTTTATAATACTTATTTTAAAGGCTCTACTAATTAGGTACGCTATATACTTCTAGATTACTATAAATTTAGTACTAATATACTTATACTTCCTTTTCTTAAACTATAGATACTACGCTAATATACTATAGAGTATCTATAGTATAATAACTACTTAGTATATCCTTTATATTACTATTATAGAGGCGCCCTATATAAAGCCTACTAGACTTTATAGAGCTTAGATAGATATACTACCCTTTATAACTACTTTTTTATAGTAATAAGAGAATATAAGCTTTAGATTAAGCTAGAAGCTAAGATATTTCGCCGCTATTTACTCTAGGAAGATAATATTAAAGAGCCTATCTTAGTCTTCTACTAAAAGTGAAAAAAAACCCTTATATTATTACTCTAGGGGTATAAAGTATATTAAATTATATTTCTTTAGGTTAAAAATAGAGATATATTAGCTTACCTAGATCCTTACTTTCTTATATACTTTCTTAAGCTTAGAGATAGTCTATTATTCTATCTTATTAGTCACTATAAAGCCTATATTATTAACTTATCCTATAATAAAGAGATCTCTCTTAGTCTAGTAGTCTTTAAGTAGATCTATATTATAAAGAAGATATAGAATTAGTAAGAGAGGAGATCCTTATAGAATACCTATAGGTATAGGAATATACTCTAATATACCCTTTAGTATATAGATATATATACTTCTATCTATAAGAAATACTCTAATCTAGGATATAAGCTAGCTAAGCTAATACTTTTTAATATTATAGATTAGATATATATATAAGACATTATTATAAGCTCTAGATATATCTAGTATAAGTAAAGAGACTATAGAGCCTCTTCCCTAGGCGCTATATATCTAATTAAGTATGATTTAAATAGTATACTCTATAGATATACCCTATCTATCTCTAAGATAACCTTTTAGTAGTAATCTATACTCTTCTATAGTATATAATATATATCTTATAATAATAGACTTAAGGAATTTAGTAATTATATTAAGAAGAGTAACTAATTAATATAACTTAGCTTCCTATAGTCTTAGTCACTAGCTTTATAAAGCACTATAATAATAGACCTCTAGAAATAGCTTAGGTTATATCTAATCTATATATATATATTAAAGAGCTAATAGAGTATGTTTAAGATTATAAGAATTTTAATTAGCTTATACTAGAGAGAGTTTAGAATAGTATCTTCTCTAAGGGCCTTATCTATAGGAGCTACTTATATAGCTTTATAGATCTTATACTCTATAATAGTAGAGAAGTTAATACTAGTGCTTACTAGATATATATATCCTTCTATATCTACTATATCTACTTCTAGAGGTTATAAGAAGAAAGCCTACTTAAAAGTAGTTACTTTTTACTTTATAGTCTTTACTATAGAACTATCCTATACCTAGAGTATAGATATAAGCCTATATTTATAGATACTACTATAATTCTATATCTACTTTACTAGCCTTTATATACTATAAGGGCCCTTCTTAATAACCTTCTATATCTACTAATAATAGGCCTTACTAAGTATACTTTTAATAAGCTAGTTCTTATTATTTCAGGCCTACTTATAGTAGAGCTTATTAAGAGGGTTATATAAGTAAGTCTACTACTAGTAGATAAAGTATACTATTTTAATTACTTCCCTATACCCTAGGGTAAAGTTAGAGTTCGATTATATTAAAGGCTTAGCCTATAATATAGAAGTATTAATCGCTACTTATATAGATTATATAAGGGCCTAGATCTTAAGCTCTATATATTACTTACTAGTAGAAGTTAGGTCTCTTAATATAATATACTTTTTAATAAATTCTATAAGGATCTTATTATCTATAGCACTCTAATTTCGATATTCTAGGGCCTTAAAAAGCGGTATCTATATATTAAGAGTAGTATATATAGGGTAGTGGTTAGATTAGTATTTAATATTATCTATATATCTATGATTAATTAGTCGCCTAGTTAGTTCCCCGCTAATTTATATTAAATTAATTACTAATTCTATACCTCTATACTTTTATATAGGCCTACCTATCTCTATAAGTAAGTTAAGCTTAAACTAGTTAGCTAGTAATAGGAAATCCTCTAATTCTATATCTACTAGAGCTCTTAGACCCCCCTATACTAGGTAGTAGGTATTAAAGTCTCCTATAATAATATACTCTACTTCTCTCTACTTTAAGAGCTCTTAGCGGAACTTATTAGATATATCTATACCTTATCAATTATATATATTATATATAAAGAGATCGCTCTAGTTCTTATTAGCGTGGGCCTTCTAGAGCTTTAGAATTTAATAGTTATAGTCTATAAGTATATAAGACTATTTACTAGGATAGAGGTTCTTAGAGATATAGATATAGACTCTAGGGGGTTTATTTAGAGATATACTTAGATAGATAAGCTAGAAGAGCGAGGATATAGGTTAATATATAGTATTAGAGAAGGTATTCTTTTATAGCTCTTAGACTATAATCACACTAGCTTCTTATATATATCGATCTCTTAGAAATAAGGCTATAACTAGTTACAATTTATTTATATTATATTAGATGATTTAAAGCTTATTTATTAGATAAAAGATAGTTATTATAGTTATCGCTATATTCTAAAGCCTTATAGAAGAACTCTTCCTCTAGCTCTAGCTATAGGGGTATATTATAGATATAATAGGCGTCTATATTAATAATATCACTAAAGTAGAGTCTATAGCTTAGTAGAAGTATCTTTTCTATAGATATAGGAGCTAGAGGGTATAGTAGGTAGAGTTATAGATATATATACTACTTTTATGCTAGTGAATCCTAGATACTAAGCCATTCCTTTATACTTCTAAGTAGCTATAGAGCTAGATTAGCTAGAGCTAGAGGTGGAGATGGGGACCTAGCCTATATAACCTGGTTGTCTATATCGCTCTAGGGCTCCTTAAAACAGCGTTTCTTATACTATAAGAGATACTCTAGGTTAGATATAGGATCTAGAAGTATATACTACTAGGATCGAGAGTTCTGGGTATGCTTCTTGATAATAAGGGCGTTCTCTATAAGCTCTAGTTATGTGGGTAAGCTCTTGTTACTAAAAGTGGAGGTTTTTGACTTATTCTTAGAGCCCTTAGGTTAGCCTCTAGTCTTCTAAACTACTAGCTAGCTTATTGGCTTACTTACTAGCTTACTTACTAGCTTGCTTACTAGTTAGCTAGCTAGTAGAGGTATATACTAGCTAGCTGATTAGCTAAACTAGAAGTTAAAGCGGTTTACTAGAGTATATACTAAGTCTTTAAGCCTAGCCTAGGATATAAAGTTAAACTCTAGGGTATATACTAGAGCTTATATTAGAGCTAGAGCTAGAGCTAGAGCCAGAGCTAGAGCTAGAGCTAGAGCTAGAGCTAGAGCTAGAGCTAGAGCTAGAGCTAGAGCTAGAGCTAGAGCCAGAGCCAGAGCTAGAGCTAGAGCTAGAGCTAGAGCTAGAGCTAGAGCTTAGAGATAAAGAGGAATATAGTGATATAGCGGGTATTCTATATATATCTACTCTACTTTTGCCTTTACTTCCCTCTTAACTAGGTAATCTAGGCTTATAGGCTAGTGATTACCTAAGTAATTAGTATATTTGATTTAAATCATACCACTACTAGTTAATAGGCACTCCTAGGTTAGATACTTATCTATATAGTGACTATATATAAAGCTTTCATATAGGTAGTAT
Organism: Penicillium sp. VS I D KN; assembly: GCA_019775415.1. NCBI lineage: Eukaryota > Fungi > Ascomycota > Eurotiomycetes > Eurotiales > Aspergillaceae > Penicillium > Penicillium sp. VS I D KN. The sequence goes on along the minus strand of JACWFT010000061.1, from coordinate 153,747 downwards.
AATTAAATATACCCTAGCTTCTAGTACTTATAATATAGCTTCACCTAGCTATCTTAGTAGAAGAAGATAATAGAATAGACTTTAGAATTCTAGTATAATCCCTAGTTAATTACCTAATTAGTAACTACTAGATTATCAAACTCTATAATTATTAATACTTTACACTAGCTTTAGCGGGGGTGGGTTAGCTAGTTAAGATAGATAATCTTCACTTTTCCTTCCTAATTTAATATATTTTACTACTAAATTTCACTAACTAAGCCCTCTTAAGTTTTAGGCGTAAGCTAGAAGCTCTAGATAGGTAGACTATATATAATAATACCCTATAATAGGCTCTAAATCTAAGCTACTAGACTAAATATATATAACTAGCCCGCGTAAATATAAAGGAGCTCTATACCTACCGCTAAATTAGCTAGTAATAAGATATCTCTAAAGGGTAGTATCTAGGTAATAAAGAATTTAGTATTACCCGCTAATATAGTAGAGATCTTTATTTATATCTACTATATCTATAGCTACTTTACTTCCTTTATAATTACCTTTATCTTTATCTATCTAATCTTTTCCTTATATATTAGATTAACCTTAATAGTAATTAACTAGTCTTCTTAGAGTTTAACCTTACTTATATCTAATAACACTATACTATTACTTTAGTTAATAAGGGGATCTATAAAGACTATATATTAGGCGCCTACCTAGAATATTTTCTAGCGGTCTATTAAGGATAGGGTTAAAGCGGAAGTTATAATTAATAAACTAGCGGACTTTTCGATACTATCGATTCTAGTATTTAAGCGCTATATATTAGTGGTAATTACTTTAAGAGTAGAGATAACTTTTATTATCTCCCCCTAAGCTCCGCTACTACTATCTAGCTTCTTCGCCTTAATAGCGAACTCGCGTACTATAATAGTGAATTAGATAATAGTTAGGTCGTCGACTCCTTTATTCTCTATATACTTAATTATAGCGTTCGCGCTATTAATTAGCTAATCCATCTTATTATATATTGCTTATACTACCTTTCTAGTCGGTCTTAGCGTTACAAATTTTCGGTTTTCCCTACGTTCCGCAGCTATAGAACCATAGTTCAGGCGCGTAACTCCAATAGCTACCATTTTAACCCATAAAACCGGTATCAAAACGTAGCCATTAAAGTAATTAAGATTTTGAACTAGGTCTTAAGGCCCTAGGACCTCTGGTTAGCGAGATATTTCAAGAATTCGTTTTGCCAAGAGATAGATATTTTTCTTATTACTAATATAATATTATAGACTTTTTTATTTTATTTTATTAGTAATAATCTTATAATAGAGTTATAGCTTTATTATTCTATAAGCGCTTATAGAGTTAGTAAATATTGAAGAGAACTATTAGATATTTATATATAGTATTCTTAGAAAATATATCATACTCTTATATATATTATATAACTTTATTATTTTATATTAATAGAATTTTACTTTTACTATTATTGTAGTTCTTCTTATTCTATAATATCTTTATTAGAGTTTAATATAATATATTCTTATAAATATTATAGTTAATATAGGATCTTAAAAAAATAAATATTTAGTCAAATCTAAGAAGCCTATTATATATATACTCTACAATATATCTTTATATCTTATTATTCTACTTATATATTTTATTTTATAAAATATTTTTAAGTATTATATATCTATTTTTTATATCTTCTTAATATAATTAATTATAAAGACCCTAATATTTATATAAAATATATCTTTTTTTATAAATATTATTATTATTTCTACTTAGATTAAGAATTACTCTAAACCAACCTATTTTAATTATTTTAGAGTACTTATCTAAGCCTTTTTATTCATGAACTTAGAGCCTAAGTATCTATAGCTTAGCTTATATAATTATTATTTATAAGATTGCTATTATTATATTTCTATCCTTATATTCTTCTTCTTTAGGGGTTTATAGACTCTTTTGTAGCCTTTATAATAGCTTATTATTATAAATATAGTCTATATATATCTTTATATCTTATATATAATTAGATCTTTAATTAAAGATATCTATTAGATTTTTTATACTAAGATTAAATTTAATGATAAAATCATTTATAATAAGCTTTATTATCTATCTTATTTATTTTTACTTAGCTCTTTTTTTATTATAAAAGATTATAGATTTATAAAGTCTATTAGAACTTTAATAATATACTTATTCTTTTTAAATAATATCTCTATATCTTTATATCTAAAAACTTCCTTAAAAAGAATATACTTGGATATTATTATCTATCTTTATATAACTAGAATATTCTATCTATAATTATATATTCTAAGAAATCTAATTTTATATAAGTTCTCAAGTCTATATTAAAATATATTAGTAATAAAATAGAAATTTAAATCTTTAAAAGCTTTTTTTACTTCTTCTATCTCTTTTATAAATATAAAGTCTAATATCTTCTTATTATTATCTTTCTTATAATTATCTTTTTTATTTATTAATATATTTAATAATATTACTTTTTTTAAAGTACTTCTTAATAAATCTTTAATAGAAATTAGTAAACCCTAAGAACTATTAGATATTAAGAATATACTATAGATCTAATTAGGCTATAATACTTTTTATTTAGTTTAGCTTTACAGATATCCTTATTATTAATATATTTTATCTGGTTTATATAAAAGATATATTTTAAGTACTTAATATATAATTTATAAACTCTTAAGTCTTTCTAGAATATTCTATATATATTTAATATGTATTACATCTATTCTTAAGAAGATTAGGATATTATCTAAATAAACTATTATATAGATATTAAATATATTAACTAGAGCTTAGTTAATATATACTTTAAATATTATAAATATATTTATTAGTCTAAGGGGATTGATTACTTTATACTTAAAGTATTTATATTGTATTTTAAATATAGTCTTTTATTTATCTCCTTTTTTTATTCATATATAATAATATATACACTAGAGATCTAACTATATAAATACTCTTAATATTATCGAATCCTGAAATAACTAATATATAAATATAGCTTATCTGTTATCTTTTTCAGAATAAATAATATAAGAACTTTTATTAAGCTCTTTAAGGGTTAGATCTATTTTTTATAAGATTATATAATATTCTAAGTTCTTTATTTAATAAAGAGCAAATTAGCTTATATAAAGGTTATTTTTAGTCTATAATTTAATAATATAATCATATTTTATATAATCTAATAGGATTTCTACTTTCTTTTCATTAAAGATACTTATATAATCTATACATATATTAGAGAGATTATTCTTTTCTATAATATTTATTACTCTAAGTCTAATAGTCTATTCTTTACTAATTTATAAATAGATAAAAAAATAAAATACTCTTTTTATATCTCTTTTATTATTTTCTTAATAAATAATTCTTTTATCTAAGGGTTATTTTTTCTTGTTTTTTCTTTTTTCTTTTTTTTTTTCTTTTTTCTTTTCTTCTTTTTTTTTCTTAATATTTTTATTCTTTAGTCTATCTTTAGATTTATAAGCTATAGCTAATTATAATCTAATATAATATTAAAGCCTTAAATATTAATAATTTAAATATTCTTATATATTTCTTTTTTTATCTTTATTATCTATAAGTTTAAGTTTAATTATCTAAGTCTTATATAATTATATTTGATACTTATTAATTATCTTTATAATTCTTAGTTTAGAAGATATATCTTATAGATCCTTTTTTTGCTTATTTTTACTATATAAAGCTTTTCTATATTCTATAGTTTATTATTATAATTATTGTTTAATTATTATTTTTTAAGATAAAGATCTTAGTTTCTATTACTAATACTAGATCTATTGATTATTTATTCTTAAGATTAATATCTTTTTTAATTATTTCTTTATCTAAATCTAACTACTTGTATCTAGTTTATTATTATTTAAATAATAATCTAATATAAGATATCCTTATCTTTTATAATTAGTATATCTTATAAATAGACTATTATTATATTTATATCTCTTTTCTTATCTTAGAGAATATAAGATTAAATATCTATTTACTTATAGATTAATAGGTTTTATTATATCTCTAAACCATAGGTTCTAATTAGATTCTTTATAGTTTCTTATCTTATTAATACTTATCTTTCTTATTAGTATATAGGATTTAAGAGATTATAAATAGTATAATATAGTTTTATATATATCTCCTTAGATTAGATAGTCTATAAGCTTAATATATAATTTAGATATTATTATATTTATTAAATATATAAAGAAATCTATAATTAATTGATTATATCTTTATCTAGTATTATATTATTATTATGATATATTTATATAATAGATTATTAGATCTATAATAAGATTATAAAACTAATTACTTAATTTATATTGAATAGACTTTTAATCTAGATTCTTCTTCTCCTCTTCTTTAATATGTTTTCTTTATTAGACTTTTAGCTTATCTTTAAGAAATATAAAAGCTTATATAATCTTCCTATATTATAACTCATAGTAGATAAGATACTATTTAAAATAAATATTAAGTCTATTTTTAAATAAGGCCTATTCTTCTATAATACTAACAATAAAAGATTTAATATATTTTAATATTATTAATATCTTCTTCTTAGTATTTATTATTTAGAGCTAATTTTATAGCTCTTTTTTATCTAATATTAATATATTATCTTATTTCTACTTTTATTATAATAAAATATTATTAATAATTATTAAAAAAAATATTCTTAATCTAATTAATATAATTATAAGATATTATATTATAGATTATTCTCTTTTATAGATATTTTATATATTCTCTTGTTTTATAATCTTTACTTTAAGTTTATTAATCTTTTTTAGGCTTCTACTATCTATCTTTAATATTATAAAAAGATTCTAATCTCTTTTAGCTTTCTAGCTATTATAATATTCTTTAGGATCTAATTTATAATCTTTTCTTTATAGCCTCTTATATATCTTATTAATTATTATATTTTATTATAAGAGTATCTTTTATTAGTTCTATTTAGATATAGATAGCCTTAAGATTTATCTATATTAGGATAAGATCTATATTAAAGAGTTCTTTTATTAGAGCTATACTTTTAGTTAAGGATTCTTATATTTTTAGATAAAAATACTCTTTTATTTTAGTTATCTCTTATTACTCTTCTATAGGGTTATCTAGTATATTATTTCTTATTATATAATTATAATATTCTATTTTTTATAAATCCTTATATTATTAGTCCTATCTAGATTAGGATATAATTATAATATTAAGATAGATATCTTAGGGATTAATTTAGATAAGAGTAATAATATAAGTAGTATAGGAGTATATTAGTTATCTTAATATTAATAATAATACAATTACTAAAGAACTCTAGGGGTGTTCTCTATAATCCTATTTCTATTATATAGCTTATCTAATTAGTTACCTAAGTATATTAGGATAACCTTTCTCTAGCCTATTCCACTATATATAGAAACTATAATATATAGAAGTGTTCTTAGGCTCTCCTACGCCTATTCTTATGCCCTCTATAGGCCTCTTATAGATATGCTATAATAAATCTTATCATAAAAAATAATTACTTTTATATTATCATCGATTTATATATAAAATAGAGAGTACTAATAAATCAATAAAGCTAATAGAATTAATGAACCTATAAATTTTAAATCATTATATAAGGATCTTCTTATTGCCCTAAAAATTAACATAGACTATTGATTGGTCAATTATGACTTATTAGCCAATTTATTCTATAACATCTATATGCCATTGCTATTAGATTATTTATCTCCATATATTTACTAAAGTAGGCGTATCTTCTAAATATCTAAACTGAACATATATAGAGGATAACTTAGCAAAGTGTAGTGAGAATTATAATAAAAAACCCCATACTATCGCTACTAGCCTAGGTAAAAAAAATCTTTACATTCTCATACACCAAAAAGGTCACCCAGGTGCTTGGTAAAACACGTAAGAGATTAGGTCCTAAACCTTTGTAGAAGCCAGATATGCCTTCACGAGCCCATACCTGTATCATAGCATCGGTGGCACCACGATACATCAGGGGGGCGTCATAGGTTTGTAACCGGGACCTTATCACCTGGTATGGATAAGTGGCACAACCGGCGAAGAGCTTTGAGAGGCTGGATAGGGCGAGGAAGTCCACGTTGTTGAGTTTCCGTGTCTGGTATTCATGTCCCACATCCAGAGACGAAGGATCCTGACTTGAATGGGACCGTAGAACCTTCAATCGGTCATAAGCCATGAACTGAAGAGCGCCGTGGCTGACTCCAAATAAAGCAGGGACAAGGCCGCGATAGAAACCCGGTACACCCTCAGTACGGTATATATGCCTTACCCCAGATGTGAAGGAGGAATAGGCACCGGGAAATTGGGAGCCGGTTGAAAGCATGCGGGTTTTAATAACCCAAATTGGGTTCGTCAAAAGCGATGTAAGGGCACCTGGAAACCATGCTGGTTAGAACTCGGAGAAAAGCTTCCGTAACCTGCGGCCTACCAACCTGCTGTTCCCGAAGCCAAAAAGTAATCAAAGGATGTGAGCGCCGAAGAATTGCCTCGGTAAATGCACATGCCATTCTTCAGGCTGCCATAAAAGAGGAAATACAAAGCCCAGCTTGTGGAATTGCCAACGAGGTTCGGAGCTAGTCCACGGTAGAAGGCAGCAAAGCCACCTTCGTACCTTGAGATATCACGGACAATCTGAATTGAACTGCCGAGACGAGATGTAGCATTGCGATCAACTAAAGACCCGAAAATGTCAGACGAAAGAAAGCAGACGGGACAAAGAACACGAGTTATATACCCTGCAGTCTGGTCTTCACCAGATCGAGTGGATGGAGGCAGAGCGTTGAGACCACCCCTGCAGTGAACCCCGCTACGGTCTCCACAAAGGATGACGAAAAGCCATCTTGGCCCGTCATGAACCCTGCAACCTCGAAGGATTGGGGGTAACGTTTTAGTAAGTGAAGGTTGTAGTTGTTGAAGTGTGTAAACTTTGGTTGGAGGTTCCCGCGGGTTTTCTGCCACGGATGCGGAGAGATATGAGAAGGATAAAGCGTCATAAGATGATTTAGAAGCGAGATTCACAGAGGTTCTACGGGAGACATGATTGATTGTATAAACCGATTTGATCATCTTAAAAATACATGGGTTTACAGCCGGACGATTATCCGACCATATTATAGCTCCGGAGCCAATAGAGGACTGCAAGGTCTCGCGGGATTTATGAGATCCAGTCTAGAGTCCCTCCTCCCCGACATCAAGGCCTGTAGGTTTAAGCCAAGGGCGAGAACAACCTAATCGCTGGGTTAGATATATGCGTGTAGGGGCATATTGAAGGAGGCTTCGAGCATAGCTGGGGATTTCAATGCACAACATACTTGAACAGAGATGGCTTGGGTTCGCTGTAGGAGTAGCCTGTTTTCTCAATATCAGTTCAGTCCCACTATAGAGAAAAGAGCGAAACGTACCCAGGTAGATAATAAGAGGCAGGTAGCCGCTGGTAGATCACCAGGTTAGTTCAGTCGCCGATGAATTGAGCAGGTCAAGTTGGGCAAAGGGCTCACTAGTGGATCGCAACGCGAGAGATATCAATGACCTTGGAAACACGTTCCTATAGCGATGGAAACAGCAGGTTAGCAATACTGGGAAGGTGTCATCTTGAGGTTCTTTAGTTATAACCAACCTTGGTCTCTTCGGAGAATTGAACCATATTGACGGTAGTTTGAAGGCGACGAATCAAGAATAATAGAAGGAGTGAAAGAACAGATACGATCCAAAAGTATTTGGCAAAGCCTTCTAGCCCAGACTTGATGGATGAGGTGGATGGAAGAGGAGAGTGAAGAGAGAGACGGATGTGGTTGCGGGAGAGAGAGAGAGTTCAGAAGTTTTCGGCGCGGAACATGATTCAAGATTGAGCTTCCTCTCCTCCTTTTAACCACCTCAATCCCCTACCTCACCAGTCCACCAACTTCCCAATACTATTTCTCCAACTCGGCTCAAGAATACTCGAATCTGACATCTTCTATCATTCCTATCTCGCTGACGGACTCTCCTGACTTGTTGGCGCCATGTCCGGCGCAAGGCATTGGTAAGATCCTCCTAGGCTCTGGCGCTGGGATCTCGCGGCTAACTAAGCACAGGGAACAGGACAAAGAGGCTACTGTATATATTGGAAATCTCGATGAGCGCGCCTCAGATAGCCTAGTATGGGAGCTCATGCTCCAAGCCGGGCGCATCGTGAACGTTCACTTGCCCAAAGACCGTGTCACCCAGTCGCATCAAGGGTACGGCTTCGTGGAGTTCATCAGCGAGGAAGATGCAGAGTACGCTTCAAGAATAATGAATGGAATCCGTCTGTTTGGGAAACCAATTCGCGTGAACAAGGCGTCGGCCGACAAACAGAAGTCTGTGGAGATTGGCGCTGAGCTCTTCATTGGCAACCTCGATCCCATGGTCACCGAGCAAGTTCTTTATGATACATTTAGCCGCTTTGGCAACCTCATCAATCTTCCGAAGGTAAGATCTAGCTTTCTTATTCGAGTGAAAATATGTGTCTCCAATAAGCTGACTGGGATTTATAGATCGCTCGCGACGACAACAATTTGTCCAAAGGTTATGGTTTTGTGTCATTCGCCGATTTTGAGTCTTCTGATGCCGCGATTGCCAATATGAACGGACAATATCTGATGAATAAGCAAGTCTCGGCGCAATACGCTTACAAGAAGGATGGTAAAGGAGAGAGACATGGCGATGAGGCAGAACGAATGTTGGCTGCGCAAGCCCGGAAGCACAATGTTCGACCGCCAACCCAACAGGCTCCGTCGGCTTTCCCCGGGGCCGGTCCAGGTGCTGCACCACCGACAATGCCAAATGGCGATGGTTCCCGCCCAGTGAGCACCGTGCACCAGGCGTCTGATTCCGGCATGAGTCGAACTATGCCCATGGGTTACCAAAGCGTACCTCCTCCGCAATCCCGGCCTAGCCCGTCCCCTTCTTCACTGACTACCCCGCCGCCGGGCTTACCTGCCCGCCCACCGCCATCTCAAGCTGGATATGGAGGTCCACAAGCTTTCCTCCCTCCTGGGTTCAATGGGACAGGCCAGCAGTCATCCTTTGCACCGCAGAGTGCGCCGCCGCCTGGTTTTGCCCCACCAGGCTTTGGACCCCCAACAGGTGCAGCTGGTGCACCGCCTCCACTGCCGCCAGGCTTTCAGCAACCAGGCTATGGAGGGGGCCGATGAGCGCCATCGATTTGATAAGCTTGAACTCATTCCTTAGCCTTGATTTCTTCTCCAACATGGTATCTACCCACCTTACACAGTGGCTCTTGGGAGTACGATCAAATGATCCACAGAAGAACGGGAGCGTGAAGAACGTTCCTGATACCTCGATGGAATGCTTCCTTCCCCTTCGGCTTATAGCAACCAGGCTGCACCTTTACCTTGGATACCTTGGAATTACGGGCCATGGGAATGAAGCCAGCACGGATAGGTGGATTTCTTTGAAGTGGCCATACATTACACACGCTCGGCAATCCCCACGCAGTTGTTCTATCTACTATTCGAACGAATCGCATAGAAAAGAAAAGGGAGACCAAAAGACGGAGAGCTTAGTGAATGAAAACAGATTTGTCACATCCCGGTGCAAGCCTGAATGAAGTTAAACAAAGAGATTTGAAGCCACCACGATCTCCTCGCTGGGGAATGTAGACTTGGGGCAAGTATGGCGAGACATGGAACCACCGGGGAAACGAAAGAAAAGTAGTCAAATCTTGACTTGCAGTAGATGCGCGGTGCAACTCATGAAAACGAAACGAACTTAGGATCCCGGGGGCGGCCGTCAGGTCCGATGTTATTATGTGCGAATCGCTGTTCGGTATAGATGCGCCGGGCTTCGTCAAAATCCACCTTGCGGTTTTTCATGATCCTTCGGACTTCTTGCTTGGCTCTTTGGTCTAGGCCTGCTCTAGAGTCCCCGTCGGCAAGATTAGCTGTGATATCGAAATGCGATGAACTCAGGCCTGCTTCCAGATCCCCGGTGAAGCTGGAAGGCAGGCGATCATATATGTAATCTGGGACTGGCAGCAGAGGGATCCATCGGGATCTGGTGAGGTACAGCGCTGGAGAAATCAGTGACCCTGGACCAAGTGAGGACTGGGCCGGAGCTTACCTGTGCCCGAGATGATTACGGAGAACAAGAGCGCATAGAAAAGAGTGTAGGTCATAGTGGACAAGGCGGACCGCGCAGTTGGCCTGATCTACGCTTCAAAGAGAGATTCACGGTCGACCACGGATCCGACAAAGGGAAGTTGCATTCGTCATCGTCCAATGTTGGCCTATTCGATCAGGCTGCAATCCAGCGACCACGTCATTTGGTGCCCGGTAAGTAAGGCATGTAGTCTATACCCAAAGTAGCCGGCTTAGCGAGGCTCATGGGAAGTGCTTCACACACCAAAAATCACGGGCCTTGAAATCAATCTCAATCCCTTTTGACTCCAAATCCGTCATCATGGCCGCCGAACGTACCAATGTCTCCAATGACCTGATCTGGCAGATCGTCCGTATGTTATTCTCCCCTCAAAATGTGGTCGGAGGCTGATCCGCTGGAGAACAGGCAACCAGAACGCCTATCTGGTCCGCCGCAACACCGGTGGTGGCTCCCAATTCTCCCGGGACCCCCTCAACCTGGTCAACAAGCACTCTTTCAAGGTATGAAGTGGAGTTTTATGTGCTACCTTTTTCTGGTAGCTGGTTTGGTGGAATTGCGGACTGACCCAAGCTTTTCTATGGTTATTTTTAGTATGCTGGCTTTGTCAACAACAAGGTATCCATTTCTACGACCCTATAAGCTCTCTTGCAAGCTCTAATACCTCTTCTCAGGCTATCGGTGTCCAGGCCGCTGAGAACGGTGGTGTGAACGTGATCACCAAGAAGCCCGGCAACCCCCAGCAGCCCCGCCAGACCGAGGTCACCGTCAACTACGGCCCCAAGACCTCCACCCGCAAGTAAGCAGACCACATGCTCTAGGCATTTCGTCTTCCAGGAGGCGATACTGATCAGATACAGGATCTACAAGGGTGTTGCCGCCAAGACCGCCGGGAACGGTTACCGTGCCGACATTCGTGAGGAGGCCGTTGCCCGTGTCAGCGCCGTCCGCCGCTCGCAGAAGCCCAAGAAGGACACCCCTGCCCGCAAGCCCCGCAGCGTCAAGGCCCGCCGGGCTGCCGAGAAGGACGAGTAAATCCGTCCCTCCCAAAGGCAAATGGGTGAATAACTGGGAGAGCGCGGATTGGAACGGATCCAATTGGCGTTTGGAGACCGCCATCATGCTGGGCATACCCACAGCGGAGTGTAAAACTAGTGAAGTTTCCCGGCAAAGGAGTACTGTTCTCCCTAATCCTTCTTTTTGACCCTTTTATAAAAAAGTGAGAAGCGGGAGAAAGAGAGCAAATCCAATGCAAAACCAATGAATCCTCCCATCATTATCCCCAGTAGAACGATTAATCCCCGGGATACGGCGGAAAAGGTCTCAACCTCCGGAGCGGGTGTCATGTGTAGATGCAATCCGACTCCGATAGGCTAACCGACGGGCCGACTGTATACACATTTAAGCCTCGGGTCTGGACCAGTGGGGGAAGAGGAACGATGTCGTTCTCTGACGTATGGACAAGCCCCGACAGTCCCGCCTTTTCCCGATATTGGAACCCGGAGAAGAAATCACGGGCAAAGACGAGAATCATCGGATAGTACTTCGGGAGTAAATAGCATGAAGATGATACCAGGATAAATACAATCATGTACATAAGTTACGTGGTACGTAAATCCAGCCCAGTCTAAGCCTACTTGAGGTACCGGTATAGAGAGCTTGGGAAAGAGAAATCTTCCAATGGAATCCTTTCTCTTCAACCAAGTCCAACCTTGGAGAACGAAGTGTGAGGAGATAGTTGATAGTAGATCTCACGTAGCTTCGAATATGAGTAGTCGTCAATGCAGATACCAAGAATACCCAGTCCATACTTCATTCTAAGCTTGGGGTCCCACTTGGTCAATTCCGGGGTTTCTGACCTTCGTACCTTGCCCCTCTTTCCTTTCCCCCACCATATTAAACCTACTTCCCCCCCCCTTCCATCATCTCTTCTTTTCCGTTAATCTTTCTCATACTCATACTCACACATACCCGTCATAATGGTCAAAGCTGGTAGGCGTCTCAGTTGATCTTTGATCTCATCATCTTCTCTAATCATATCTAGTTGTTCTTGGTGCCTCTGGTGGCATTGGCCAGGTAAGTCCATTCCTTTGCTTTCGGAATTCTCCATCAAGCTTGCTAACCATCATTAAATAGCCTCTCTCCCTTCTGCTGAAGGCGTCTCCCTTGATTGACGAACTTGCCCTGTACGATGTCGTCAACACCCCTGGTGTTGCTGCCGACCTTTCTCACATCTCTTCGGTGGCCGTATGTTTTCCCGCTTTGAGTACCCCTCTCCTCGGAAAACACTGATGCTGACCCAACCCTTTTCCCTTCCCAACAGAAAATCACTGGCTACCTTCCCAAGGATGATGGTCTGAAGAACGCTCTGACTGGTGCCGACATTGTGGTTATCCCGGCTGGCATTCCCCGTGAGTTACTTCTCCCTGGGTGACGAAGCAGATGGCAACTAACAATCTTGCAGGCAAGCCCGGTATGACCCGTGATGACCTTTTCAAGATTAACGCCGGAATTGTTCGTGACCTGGTGAAGGGCATTGCTGAGCACAGCCCCAAGGCCTTCATTCTGGTTATCTCCAACCCCGTCAACTCCACCGTCCCTATTGCCGCTGAGATCCTCAAGGCTGCCGGTGTCTTTGACCCCAAGCGCCTCTTCGGTGTGACCACTCTGGATGTGGTTCGTGCGGAGACCTTCACTCAGGAGTTCTCGGGCCACAAGGACCCCTCCAAGGCTACCGTGCCGGTCATTGGTGGCCACTCTGGCGGGACTATTGTCCCCTTGTTCAGCAAGGTTTCCCCAAGCTTCGAGATCCCCGCTGATCGTTATGAGAAGCTGGTCCACCGTACGTGTATGCCCTACTTGATTGCGCAGGCAGTCGCTAACCTTTCGCACAGGTGTTCAGTTTGGTGGTGACGAGGTTGTTCAGGCTAAGGACGGTGCCGGTTCCGCCACCCTCTCCATGGCTTTTGCTGGCTTCAGGTACAGTCTCACCCTCTTTCCTCAACATATTACACCACTAACTCCAATGTAGATTTGCCGAGGCTGTGATCAAGGCCTCCAAGGGCGAGAAGAGCATTGTCGAGCCTACTTTCGTCTACCTGCCCGGTGTTGCCGGTGGTGAGGCTATTGCCAAGGCTACTGGCGTTGATTTCTTCTCTACCCCCGTGGAACTCGGCGTAAGTTCTTGCCCATTCCCTAGCACCAGAGAATAATCCTACTAACACATTGTCAATAGGTTTCTGGCGCTGAGAAGGCTGTCAACATCCTGGACGGTATTACCGAGCGGGAGCAGGAGCTTCTTAAGGCCTGCATTGCAGATCTCAAGGGAAACATCGAGAAGGGTGTCGAATTCGTCAAGAACCCACCCCCAAAGTAATGCTGCCCCTTTCTCCCCTTTCCAACCTTAGGTTGCCATTGCCCTATCGACTTTCCGCGTCCCCATTGGATAAACATTGCTAATTATGGTCATCCTGGAAAGATAGGCTTTAATCGTGAGGTTATGACATTATGAAAGCGCAGACATGAACGTCGTCCTGGTGTGGTTAGACTAGGGTTTCACTCGCAAAATAGCAGAGGTCAAACAATGAATTGAGGCTCAGCCAACCGCATATGTCTATTTTTCCTTAGTCTTACAAGGTCGTTCGTAGGGGGTAAATCCCATGGCGTTATTGGAGATCTGCCCTGTGCCCAGTCCAGCTGAGGCAAGGGAATTAAAAGGTTTCAAGAAGTCGATCACGGTCGAGCCTGGACCGTTTTGATCTGAAATGTTGCTCCTGGAAGGTCCGATGTCTCCGCTTGCACCGTGGTATTGATACCCAGGTTCGCCAATGCACCACGAATGATCCCGCAGGGGAACCATAAATACTGGAAGTCGGGTCAGCTAAGTCTAAGTGATCAAGGGAAGCTCGTCATACCGCCTGTGCCATTGATATGGCCTCGCCTCGCGCCGTCATGCTCATCCGGGAAAAAGGCCGGAATGCGCTATCGGTCAAAACGTAGACTCCCTGCCTGACATTAGCGTTTCTGTGTAAGCCCCGGTGATTCTGTGTTTGTCAAACATACTCGGTGGTTGGTTTTCAGATTATCCACCTGCTTTCTGAATAGCACTGTCCATAAATCCTTGCAAAGAAACTTGATGACATCGAGATTATCGGTAAAGCGAGGACGATCACGGGAGAACCTGCAGCCAAGATTAGTGACCCAACATTCCCATCTGCGCGCGCATCCTTTGCCGCTAGGCTTGGGGGCAGAGAGAATGTACCTTTCTGCCAGACCCTGTCCTACTCGATACCCTAAAGATTCTAGGCGAAAGTATGTGGTCTCCCGAACCTCCTCCTCCTCCGGTTCGTTCTCATCCGTTGACAGCTCCTTAGCTAGACGTTCGGCCATTGGGACCAGCTCAATGAGTAGAAAGTCGAAGCAGGAGGAACTGAGTGCACGAGCATTGGGGTCGGAGACACTCAGCGAAGCTGATGCGTCAAACGACATGGTGACGGTGAAGCTGAAAGTTGCGAAATTGGGGGGAAGTTGGTGAGGGGTGGTTTGGCCAAGGAAGGAGAAGGCGGAGTGTTTTCCTTCTTCATTTAAGGTCGATTGAACTACAACTCGACTTCCCGCCACGCTTGAATTTGAATGGTGCAATCATTAGATGTGATAACATAAAAGATTCATGGTGTTCAAACCAATGTATTTCTGGAATTCCTAAAAAAAAAAAGAAAAAAAGGAAAAAAAAAAATAAAAAATATAAAAAAAGAACTTTCCGAATATGAATCCCCCCAAGACCACGCCAGAAACGCCAGGCATGCATGCGAAAAAACTCGAGATAAATAGAGACTAGAATAAAAGCTATGTTGATGCACCTAGTGCGATGAAGGATAAGACCGGCCACTGAGAGGACTGCTGGCCACCGGTTGGTGAGAATCTTGCGATGAAATTCCTCGAACTGCAAAGCTCAATGCTGGTCGTTTCAGCGGTGGACCAGGAGATTCGTCATCATCGTCATCACTACCGGTCAAATCGATGAATTCCGTTGCTGAGCGTTTTTTGCTGGACACACGAGCCATCGAGGTCGGGGTTGACGTTTCTCGGGACTGAGCAGGTGTCCGCTCCAGTAGAGTACTGGAAGGTATAGGTTCCTGCTTCACGGCACCATTTCCCGACTCGCTGATCTCAATCAGATCATCATCGTCATAATCGTCCGTTCCCGGAGTCACTCCACCCAGCTTCACGGTGTCCGAGTAATCCGGCTTGGACCATGCACCGCTTGGCTCCACAACCACTTGGTCCACCTCTGAATCGGTGGATTGAAGAATTTCATCCACATATCTGTCCAGGTCAGTCAGTACATGAACCATCACGTATAGCAAATCCAGGACTGCATCTTACTGGTCTACCTGTAGAGACTCAAAACTGGTGGACTTGGCACACACGGGGCAGGTCCAGGTCGGTGCTTGTTTCTGCAATTGAAGAAAAGAGGATGCATCGAAGCATTGATTATGAGTGCATACCACCGAGCGACAAGGGACTTGGATGCGTAGGGTTGATAGAGGGCACTTGAGAGACATAATGCTTGAGGTGGCAACGATGTCAGAATCATCCGCGCGGTTTTTCACTGCAGTATCAATTAGAGATAAAATGTTTGTTAAAGATCGCTCTTGCAGACACCACTTACTCTCTCGTAGCACCTGCTCTTTGGAAATAAGCTTGCGTGATTTCAATTTGGCGACAAGTTCCTCCACTGGGTGTTGCTTGACCATGTTGGCTAGCACGAAGAATTTCTGACCAACACAATTAGTAAATTTCCTCACTCCGCGAAAAGCTGACACCCCCCATACACCCAAGCAGGCTTACCTTTTGAGTCAACGCATAAGTCATCACAATGTTATTTGGGTAATTGGCTTTCTTGCGTAGATAGTTCGTCACGTCTGCAGGCTGGGTGGTACCGGGTTTGTTCTTCAGCCCCCGCAGATTGGCTTTGACTTCGTCTAGATTCGCTTTCAGCTCCACTTGGTGGGGGAAGGCGATATCCGACTTGGTGTACTGTTTGAGCCCCGAATCGGCTGTACAGTAGACCATCACTCGAATATTGGCATCTTTCTCCAAATCGGCGATATGGGATTGAGAAAGAAAAATCTTGAGCTCTACACTATCCCTGGTTTGCTCACGAACTAGCCGATATAAGAAGCCAAGTCTGATTCAACGGGCATGGAGGGACTTACCCTTGCATTCCACAACCGGTGTGAGGGTTTTGAGGACTGTGAAAAAGGGGCTCTCTTTGAAGCCAATCGGACCTGAGTGGACCGTCAGCTGCTGTACAAATCACAGTAGGCATTTTGGATCGAACCAGAAGGATGGAGATGAGGTGACATGGAGCCACCCAATGCAGTCTGAGGTTGGGAGGCTGACGGCTGCGAGATAGTCGGATGTTGAAACTGGGGATTGGGAGTGGCCTGGAAAACTGTAGATCCAGGTAGACTGGTCTGAAGAATGCGATGTCTTAAAGTATCATATCGAATGCTGTTCCCTTCTGAATGACAGAGTCGCTCGAGATCTAGAAAAGTCAGTACCTGCAAACGACGTATTCGATTGTGATATAGATGAGGTGATCTCAAATAGCAAGTAATATGCTCACACACACATATGAACCAAGTAGACTGACAGTAGGGGGGAAGAGAGAGAGGGAGA
Source organism: Penicillium sp. VS I D KN (assembly GCA_019775415.1). Taxonomy (NCBI): domain Eukaryota; kingdom Fungi; phylum Ascomycota; class Eurotiomycetes; order Eurotiales; family Aspergillaceae; genus Penicillium; species Penicillium sp. VS I D KN. The sequence continues at coordinate 136,815 of JACWFT010000061.1, read as the reverse complement.
GAGAAGGAAAGAGAAGGAGAGCGCGTCTCTGAGGTGGGGGAGATAGGAGAGGGGCAGAGGCAGAGGAACAAACTGACAATCAATAATGCGCACTTGTACTGCTGCCTTCAACCCAGATACTGGGAGACCCTCATTCCGTAGTAGATCTTTCAATTGCGGCAGGGTCAGGGTCTTGATGAGATTCACCAGATTGGGAAGCTCGGAGGACTGGCCGGACGCCATCGCGTCCTAAAGGAGAGAAAGGCCTCAGGTAAAATGTACCAGACCAGATATAAGCGATATACAGAGATGCATGTCAATCGACTCTCAGGCTGCAGACCTGCAGAGGGAACCGAGCCTCGAACCTTTGTCGTCGCAACTTGGGGAGGTTTGTGAGGAGATGACATAAGACGGGGAGGAAAGATATCGGCGATAAGGAAAACGAAAAAAAAAAAAAAAATCCTAACAATTTTACCCCAGTTCTCTTACAATCCTTCACTTTCCCTTCACTCTCTGTTATCATTCTTCAACATGGCCAAGAGTATCCGAGCCAGTGTCTCCAAGCGCAACCGTGCCACCCTACGTAAAAAGGTGTTTGGCCCCGTCGTTGACGCCCGCACTGAGCGACTGGCCGCCAAACTCCAAGAACTTGCATCGCAACCTCGCCCCAAGGCCCCCGAAAAGTCAAACATGGAACTGACATCAGATGAGACTGGTATGTTGAACAAGCTTAATATCACGCTTTAGAACATCCTTCCTAATCTTTCTTACAGCCGATCAAAGCTCAGGTGTCAAGGCTGGCCCGGCTGATGAAGGTAAGCTACACAGAACCTGAGGCTTTCAAGGTGAATTGAAAAGCATGGTCACTAACATTATCTCTCTATCTAGCCATGGATATCGACATCAAATCCTCCAAGAGACACCAAAAAGGACGTGTGCAGAAGACCAAAAAGCCCCGCAACAACATCGTGTTCAAAGCTCATCCGTCCAAGACAAAGAAAGGCCCGAAGAGGAAGTGAAAAAACCTCACAAGCATGCAAAACAAAAAGATAAAGATGTTTAGTGGGAGACCAGCGACATGAGAGCTACCAAGGGACAGAATTGGGTGAAAATTGGAGTTGGGGAGTCTTCAATCATTGACCGTCGGGTTATTGTTATTTTTTTTTTTTTTTTCTTATTCCCCTCTTGTTCCCTATGCTTTTCTTTGTCTCCATTTCAAACACATAAATGAATACACATATACACATCCACACCAGTATATATAACCCGGTTCCTCGTTCGATCACATGTTTGGTGGCGATAGAATCCCATATCGATAAACCCAAAGGCGGTGTAGTCGCCATTGTAAACATCACCGCGTTCTCCTTTCCGGATGCGCCTATGAAACCCCTCGGGTGTGTGCAATGGCAATTTTTCTAGGTCGATGGGTAACCATACTCGCCAATCTCCTGGTGCCGGTGGGCATTCTCACTTTCTCCACCGGCTTTTTCCCATATAAACCACTCCTCCCGGGTCTAGCTATCTTCGATGAGTCCGATGCGGATGTCTCGCCGGTCTTTGACAAGGTGATTTTTATGGTGGTGGATGCGCTGCGGAGGTATGAGTTGAAAATCACCTTGATGCAAGAACCGCGTGCTAAATGGCCATTTTAGTGACTTTGTCTACGCAAATGAATCCGGGTTCTTGTTCACTCAAAGGTTAGGCGTGTGATCTCTCCGAAGAAGCTCAAAGTTGACTCTTGGAGCAGCCTGATTCGAGCGGGCGCTGTGCTACCTTTTACTGCCCATGCTAGTTCCCCGACGGTGACAATGCCGCGGTTGAAAGCAATGACCACAGGGTCTGTTCCTTCGTTTCTGGACGTGATCCTGAATATCGCCGAGTCAGATACCACATCAACTCTCGCATATCAGGATACCTGGCTCGCGCAGCTGAGGGCTCGTGGAGATCGGCTTTTAATGTATGGGGATGACACATGGCTCAAACTATTCCCGGGAATGTTTGAGCGATCGGATGGAACCACGAGCTTCTTTGTCTCTGTCAGTAAAGCCCTCCATGACACACTATCGAAGCCTGCAGACTGAGATTCGCCCCGTAGGACTTTGTGGAAGTGGATCAAAATGTGACGCGGCATATTCCCACCGAGCTTGCTGAAAGCGATTGGTCCGCCCTGGTTATGCATTACTTGGGTCTCGATCACATTGGCCATAAGGCAGGGCCGAGAAGGTAACTCCCCCATATGTTGTCAATTTTATCCTCAAATCGAGGTGTCTGACTTTCGGCTAGCCCGTTCATGCCAACCAAGCAACACGAAATGGATGCTGTCGTGAAGGACATCTATACGGCGATGCAGCAAGAGCCGCATCTCCAATCCACACTTTTCGTCTTATGTGGCGATCATGGTATGAACGATGCTGGAAACCATGGAGGCTCATCTGCGGGTGAAACTTCCCCAGCATTGTTGTTCATCTCGCCAAAGTTTGAAGCATTGGGTTATACGTTGGAAAGTCCCGTGGAAGCCTCCAACGATTTTCAGTACTACCGGTCGGTGGAACAGGCAGATATTACTCCAACTCTAGCTGGACTTCTCGGTCTGCCTATTCCGTTGAACAGCTTGGGGGTGTTTATTCCCGATTTTCTGAACATGTGGGATTCTGGTATGTACATATGGCAGAGAGAAAGTGAGGGTCTAAATGTGCTGAATACATTTTCTCGTCAGGGTCACAAAAACTGGACGTCTTACGTCGCAATGCTCAACAATTACTAAACACAGTCAAAGCTACATTTCCGGGTGTTTCTTTCGACCCGGAGGACATTGCCTCAAGCTGTTCATCTGATGCAGTCTCTGGTATTGAAGGCGCTCAGTGTGCGTGGTTACAAATCCACCAGCTTTCCCGTAAAACATCGGCGGAGGATGCATTCGCCATTGTTGGTCCCGCTCTCCAACGGTTCTCGCGAATTGCACAGGATGTGATGAGCAGCACTGCTAGTGACTACAATGTATCCCGACTTGGTCTAGGCTTGCTAATCACAGGCATCGCGGCGTTGATTGTTTTCCCGGCTGTGTACCAAGACTGTGCCCAATCTACTTACACTGGTGGGTTTCTAGCACTCCTAGTGGGGGGTTATGGAAGTATGATGTTTGCGAGTAGTTATGTTGAGGAAGAGCAGCAGTTTTGGTATTGGATCTGCTCAGGGTGGATTTTTTATCTTCACATCAGAACGACACGCCCCCGGCACACTCGCCGCCGTGCATTGAATTGGAACAGCATAGCCACGCTAGGACTGATCGTGTCCCAGCGCATCCTTCGACGGTGGAATCAAACCGGCCAAAAGTTTACGGCCGAGCCAGATATCGCTCGCAACTTTTTGCCTAGTCATCCTCTGTTTCTGTGGGTGTTGGTGATCCTCACATACGTCGATGCCGGCAGGGGTCTGTTTCTTAGCTTGCCGACGGCGTTCCCACGAGTCGTTGTAATGGTTCTGCCAGCCTTGGCTTTCATGTTCAAAATGAACTTTGTGGCAACTGATTCGCCTGAATTGCTAGCGGACTCCCTTTTATTGTGGATGGAAAAGTCGCTAGATATAGTGCCATTGGTTTCACAGGCCAGACTTGTCTTTGGCGGGATTGTATGCTGTACCATATTGGCAATTGCCATGTCAAGTCGGTCGAAGACAGCGCCCGGTAGGATCTCCTCTCTCAATTGTCCCCCTTTTGCACTCATGGAGAATACCGACTGACCTAAATCACCAGCTTCTAACAAACTTGTTCACGAGGCGCTTAATCTGTTTCTGATGACGCAGTCCCGAGCCACCAACATTCCAGTCTTTCTTGTGTTTCGTATCCAAGCCCTTATTTTGAGCCCGATGGATTTAACTGGGCTCGAGGTGACCATCGTGACGCTGATGATGCAGTACATGACTTTCTTTGCGTTTGGAGGATCGAACGCAATTTCTTCTGTGGACTTGTCCAGCGCATACAACGGAGTGGGCAGCTATAGCGTGGTCATGGTGGGAGTTCTGACCTTTGTGAGCAACTGGGCAGGCCCCATCTGGTGGGTTTCGATGGGTCATCTACTCCGATCGCATGGGGCTGTCGGATCTCATCATCCCGCTGCGTTGCTCACCTTTCACACCGCTATGTCCCTGGTCTCGGTGATGGCGGCGTGTACGGCTTTGAGAACCCATCTGTTCATCTGGACCGTCTTCTCACCGAAATATCTGTACTCCATAGCGTGGGCAACGGCCAACCATGTTCTGGTGAATCTGCTCGGTGGGGTTGGGCTTCCTGCTCTTCGGAGGCGACCATAGGTCATTTAGATCAATCAATCCATAGACATAAGGAATCATAAACCCCATGGCCACACCCACTAAGCAAAAGAGCCTAGACTTAGAATAAACCGCTGAAAAGATCATCGATCGCATTTTTCTTGCGTTTGGTGGTCTTGGGCTTGGCAGGCTTCTTCCCTTTCGAAGACCGTTCCGCGGAGGCTTGACTCGGTTCAGGCAGCACGTCGCGACGAATGCGCTCTCCTCGGTCCTCCACGGAAATCGGAGCAGCCATTTTCTTGCCTGTCAACCGAGATCGCGATTTGAGCTTCCGGTCGGCTCCAGTGGCCTTGGCCAGACGTGCCAGTGCGGCCAGAAGTGCGATCCCTAGGGTCGCGAACTGGTTCTCAGCGATCACGGTGGAAAATGCTCTGTCCGGTTAGTCCCTGTCTCTTTCAGATCCAGAACTGAACATACAGGTAACATCGGGGTATGAGATGCATGGCCAGGTGCTGCTGGTAGCGCTCGACTGCAGCCGAGTCCACTGATTCCAAATCCAACGTGGTGCGTTTTAAGGCTGACAGCCATTTCCACCATTTAGCTCTCTGGTGTTGGTTCTTGTTGCGATGATAAATCAGATGCAGTACGGAATGAACCGCCGAGATCTCCTGGTGGTCCATGGCGGTGGAAAAGTTGAAAGCTTTGGAAGATTGAAGTCTGGGGAAATTTAAATTTGCGGGCTCCACAATGGAATGTACTCCCACAGGGGGGAATGCATTCATTCATTAATACTGATTATTAACATCTGAAGTGTTGAGAGATAAGGATCTGAAAACCACAAAATCAAAAAAAAAGAAACACACAAAAAAAAAAAACGCACATGAAACATCAAATGTCCAGGAACTCATAAGTAGCCTGGCCCTTCTATGTATCGCGTGTGGAGCGACTCTCCAGAGATAGTAGCCCCAAGGGTCTAGCTGAAAACGAGAATCCGCTCAAAAGAAAACACGAAAGGTTCATCGCTGGTAAGATGCGGAGTAATCCTGAAGATAAAAAGGTGGAAAAGTAGCTGGGATCCAGAGTAAAATGTTGAAAAGTAAAATCCTTGTTGAAAAAAATATGCAGATGCTGATGAGGCCGAGATGCTGATGCTGATGCTGATGGAAATGGAAGCAAACTCATATCTAATCATGGCGATATCGTGGTGACTCGGGAAATCCCCATTTGGTGCGCTCTCGCTCTCGACCGCGGCGCCGATTACTTCGGATGGGTGTATCGAGGGCCGTCTCGGGCTGGAAATTGTCGGAACGTCGTCGATCGCCAGGCATGGGCCGAGGACCACCTTTGTACAAACCTGCTATCCGTTATTTCAGAACTTATGCAGATATCACAAGGCCCTTACCAGTCTGCTTGCTCCGTTCAACACCCTTGGCAAGCGTCCAAAAGTTGTTCACGGGTGGGAAGGGTGCTTCTTCACCGGCATGGGGTCCACCGATATAGAACAACTCGTTCGCATTAGCATATCTCACATATCGCCGAGACTGACACTCACCTTGGGACGGTTATCGGGGAAATCTAACATGACCGGACTGTTACGAAACTTCTCAACTAGCAATGTGTAGCTTTGGGTTGCTAGTGGGAATGTCAATACAATACGAACATATTGGGAGAAGAGGGAATGACTGACTTGCATAAGAAATCTCGGCCACTTTGGGTCGACCCTCATTGAAGCCTGGCCTAGAGGTCTCTGCATTAGCGATATGTTCCTTCGGAAGAACGGTTCAAACTCACCATTGCGTTCCATTACGCCGGGTGAAAAACTAAGTCGAGAATGAGCAACTGAGACAACTTCAAGTAGATTGAATAGCATACCGGGAGGATATCCAGGGGCTAAAGGCAAAGGACCTGTTAGCAAATGACTGGAGAGTGGGAAAGCATCGACCAACCGAAGCAAAATTAATGAACGCATAACCGACACTAAAGAGATGTCTTGATTAGTGTCTGATGCAAGTCAATCGTTTCCTTATCTCACGAACTTTAAACGTTGCTCGAAATCTATTTCCAAGATATTTAGTTGATGTCCATTTAGAATAAGAAGTGGATCACACGTACCCATACGCAGGTACAAGAAATCAAAGGCTCCTGCTGATGTCACGTCCAAATATGCTTTGAGCTGATCCTGTGTGGTGGGTCAGTGCATACTCCAACTCAGGTTAGGAGAACCGTGTAATTACCCATGTCTGCGCATTGGGGATGTTCTTGAGCATGACCTGTTGGGACAAACATCAGCGGTCATAAGTCAAAGTGAATCAGATGTCATGCTGCTTACTGTGCACCGAGGATCTTTGCCTTGAGCAATTCTCTGGGGGCTGATGACTTGCTCATCATTGTCAATCTGCCGACCAGGGGTCCGAGGAGACCGATCTCGGTTGTCATCGGGGGACAAGTAACAATCGTTGTTCAGATGATGGCCGGTCCGGCCATCTCTGCCTTGTTCCTGACAAGTCCAGTGGCGAATCTTCTGGTGCTCCATGTCTCGATGATAGACGAGAACCTCGATGATAAAGTGCTGAGTATCATGAGCAACTGCCATTAAATCAAAGGGCGGGAGAGAGTGGGGGGGGAGGGTAAAAGGGAAGACATACTGAGGTTGCGATAGTATTAATAGCCCGGGTCGCATTCGCGGCATGTAGAGTATCGTAGTAACGCACGACAAATCCATGCATACTGAACCGAGGTGCCTCAAAGGAGCTTTCAAGATTGACTGCCCGAATGTCGGCGACAGGTCCCACTAGTTCGAGCACACCCTGTAAAGTTGGTACAAGATTAGGAAGGGGGGCTGTCCTCCCAGGTCCGCAGTACACGATTACCAAGACTTGGTCCTCAAAGATAGAGTGGGTAGGTCCAATCTTCGCGTGATGCTTGAAGTGCCCTTCACCGACAGGCTCAATGAGCCAATCCGGGTGATCATGGGCAATATGATTGATCGCTCTTTGACTTTGACGCATGTCAGAAAAACCGATCCAGAATTGACCTCTGTTGCGTACATCGTGTAAAGTAGGGCCAAAGATGGTTTGAAACTCCTTTTTCCCTTGTTAATCTTGCTTTCCTTTCTTTTTGTGTTGTATCGACCTCGGGAGTGGATTGGTGGGGAGATGCGGGTTGTTTAGTATTAATAGCTGACTGACCTCATGGTGGCAATAGTTCAAAATATAGATTGCAGGAGTATTGGTATCCACATTCTTGACAATAAAACGACGGTCATAAGGGCGCATGTCCTTTAGAGATGGCACGCGAGGCATAGAAGGCACTTGTGCAGTAGCTCCCGGGTAGGTAGACCTGTTGGCCCGAAAGACATTTTGCATGGATGGAGTAGGCCATCTAGTCGGAGAAACTGCATTACCGGAATTGACCAAGCTACTTCCAAAGCCCGGACTGGGGTTTGCAGCATGGAAGTTGCGCACATCATTGCGGCTCTGCGGAGTGACTGTGACCGTGAAAGGGTGGTTGGGATAGGCCAGATAGTCATTCGTCTGATCTGGAAGGACTGGACCAGAGTAGCGGGTCTGAGCATGGTGGACGAGGTAATCAGGATTGATAGAGTGGGATGCCGTAAGGTCAGGGTGGATGGGATCCTGACGCTGCAAAGGGTTCACTTGGCGAGAAATGAAATTGGTTGCCGCGGAAATTGCAGGGATGGGACCGAAGGCTTGGGACTCATAGTGTGTTCCAGCCGGGAAATCCTGCAACATATCAAAATCATCCTGCTTGGTCTGTCGAGAAAACGTCATTTGATTGAAGCCATTTCCTGTGAAGGAGTGTTCAGGGTATGGGCCACTAGTTAAGTCAGTGGGAATCTATTTAGAGTCTCTTGGCTTATATCCTACGGAGTTCCACAGTCAATACGATCCAGGCGAGATAAAATCATAGGCAAATTGTTGGACTCAGAGTCGGTGAAACTTGAGCCAAAAGTCGCCAGTTGAGTACCAGGAGACATCAATGAGCCGGACTGGGCCGATGACGAGCTCCCACGGGGGGGAGCGGGATCAGCCGACATAATTTCCTCGTAATGCGCGTTGCGTTGCGTTGCGTTCAGGTCAGAAGCTCGACGACCGGGTCACACGAATTCGATTAGTTGCAAGAAGCGTTGCGTCGAAAGACGTATGGACACGAAGGTTTTTTTCGAACAGAAAGACTGAGGGAGAAGGGAGAAGGGAGCAGGGGTTCAAAACGAAGGCGGATGAAGGAGCGAGGATGAAAACTAAGCCTGAGATTGAAGAGATCAGAACAACAAGCATCGCTTAGTCGGCGGCTAGGCCGAGTGGAAATTTCGGCATGTGAGGCTCGAGTATTCATCATATAAGCATTTTCCACCCTCCCTGCATCGATCCTCTTTTTCCTCGGCAACCTACCATCGTTGCATAAAATTGTATTGTCCATCACTGTAACAACAACTGAAAATATTTAGCCAATGAAAAGAAAGCCAGAGGACGATATTTCTTAAAAAAGAAAATGAAATATTCGGCGAATCCTATTAGGCAATGGGAACCGGATAGCGAATCGTGTCTCGACATGGTTTGTGAATGAAGCAAATGTATAGTGCAAATATTTGCAGCTACTATCTAATGGACATAATCTATGACTTTATCCGTTTGAACTGTTGAGAGATCTGCGACCCCTACCTCTGAAAAGAGTCTGTGCATGGGGTGAGCACAGTAGAATATCATGGTATCTGTATCTGATATGTCCGTGCACGGGCGCTAGTGACTAGCGTTGAATGCTTAATTAAACCACAAAAGCGGTGAGACAAGCGGTCACACGTGCCGGACTTATCACACCAACCGGGGCGATATCACCTGGCAGCATCGGGAGCACAGCTCTAAACAACACAATGCCCTCCATGCCCCCTGTTCTTGCAGAACCCCATGTTCTGAACCAAGTAAGTACTCAAGGCCCAATTGCTTAGCGTAACCCTACTTATGGCATCCACAAAGATCATCATATCGCCTTCCGACACCGATTACCTAGATCAGCTAATCCCCTCCATACGCGAGTACAGCGTGGGAAATCGGACCCCCCAGTTACTCCAATCCTTGTCTAGATTTGCAAGTGACAAGGAGGCAGAGATTGAGAGGATATGCAACACAAATCATCAGGAATTCGTCTCGTCGGTCAACTCGTTACTTCGAATTCGGGAAGGCACGGTATCCTTAACGGCAGAGATCCTGGACCTCAATCAATCGATTCAAACAAGTACCGAGCGACTAGCTGAACAGAAAAAAGCCTTGGTAGAATCACGGGGCCACCGCCAGAATATCGATGAGACTTCGAGGGCGATTCAGGATTGCCTGGAGGTGCTACGTCTCGCAAATCAAGTTCATGATCTACTAGCCAAAAAGAACCACTATGCGGCCTTGCGCGCCCTAGAAGAGCTGCAAAATGTTCACCTGAAGGGGGTGACGCAATACAAGATCGCCGTTATGATCCAGCGCTCGGTGCCGGCCACCCAGCGCGCAATCGCCGAGGCCGTCATGTCGGATTTGAATACCTGGCTCTATCGCATCCGCGAGATGTCACAATACCTGGGGGAAATTGCACTCTTTCACACCGATCAACGCAAGTCACGGCTCAAGCAGAGAGCTGAGAAAGTTCCGTACCTCGAACACTTCAACTTGAACTCTGCCATCGAGCTGGTAGCCGACGAGGGCGAAGAATATGACTTACTCGAGAACGAAGATTTACAGGTGGAGTTCACTCCATTATTTGAGTGTCTGCATATTCATCAATCATTGGGGCAAATAGACAAATTTCGAATCGAGTATGCCAACACTCGCCGTCGCCAAAAGGATCTTTTAACTCCACCCTCCATTACTCTCATAGATGAAGATGGAGCCAGCCTTCACAATCTTCTGGAGGAAATGGCAGGATTTGCCATTGTCGAACGAGCTACGATGAAAAGAGTGCCTGATTTGAGATCATCAGTTGATGTATGCCCTTTACCCTTCTTCTTAGCCCAACTGGTGTGATATGGCTTAACCAATCTATTTGGGGAATAGATCGATGAGCTTTGGGACTCCATGTGCCAGGCTGCGGTGGGCGTGATATCCAAGGCTCTTCCCGAAGTAGACAATGCCGAAAATATCCTGAAAATCAAGAACTTGATTGCTCTGTTCATGCAGACCATGAATGTTGGTCCCCTTGATCCTACTCAATGCTTTTCATGCTGACCTTCTGCGCAGACTTGGAATTTCCCGGTCCGAGTCTTTGACGATTTTCTCCTGAGACTTTTTGAGAAATATGCAGAGCTTTTGAAGAGGAGGTTTAGTGATGACTTTCAAGAAGTACGATTGCCATGGTTTCTTGGTATTCCCTTAATGTTACAGCACAAGAGCTACTCGCTGACACGCGTAGATTGTATCGACGGACGATTACATGCCTATGCCAATTCAGACTTTGGAAGAATACGACAAGGTGCTCAATGTGAGCTGGTATAGTCCTGACAAGCCTCGTGAGGAGCAAAAGTAAGTTTACCCGCGCCCTTCCTTTTGATCTGATTCCCTCTTGGCTAACCATGGGATTAGCTTCCCCTGTATCCTGCCATTCTCAAGAATGTATCCACTCTGCTGCATCGACATTCGAAACTTTTTGAATCAATTCTATTTCTTCGCAAATGATGACTTTTCGCACCCAAATGTCATTGATGAGACCTTAAAGGATGTGGGTGTCTTCCGCCGTAGCTTGACCTTTTCACTTGATGCCACTTGATGCTAAGTCAACAATAGGCGTTGGATGATCTCCTTTCACGCAAGGTCTGCGATACTTTAGTCGAACGTCTTTCCTCGCAGTACCTGGGACAAATTGTTCAAATCCTCATCAACCTGGAGCACTTCGAGTCCGCTTGTTATGAGCTCGAATTGCTTCTTGCGGCTGCGAGGTCTCAGAACTCCACAGGCACATCTATTACTCTTATGGCAACTGAAAAGTTCCGGAGCAATAAAAAGTCCGCTGAAAAACGCATCTTTGAGGTCGTTAACTCCAAAATTGACGATCTTATCGAAACAGCAGAATACGAATGGATGTCTCCCACTCCCCCAAGCGAACCCAGTAACTATATGCAGACCTTGACTCGGTTCCTCTCTAATATCATGAACTCTACGCTGCTGGGACTGCCCACCGAAATTAAAGAGCTCATATATTTCGACGCCCTCAGCCATGCGGCGAACATGATTTTGGTATGCGCCTTGTGCTGTCCAATCAACTCAAATTGGTTTCTTAGATCAAGCTGACAAGGCACAAACAGGCGCAACCGCTGGCACCGGATGTCAGGACCATCAACCCCAATGGTGTGATGGCCTTGGCCAAGGACGTGGAGTACTTGGCTCAGTTTGTTGATAGTCTTAATGTCCCTATCCTACGTGAAAATCTCGATGAGCTCCAGCAGACCGTGCAGTTGATGCAAGCAGATAATGCGAACGAATATTATGATATCTCGACTCGGAACAAGAAATATGGACGAGTGGACGCCATGCAGGGGCCCCTTTTACTTGAGAAGTATGTTCCCTCTTGGCCTGGCTATGCGATAGATACTGACCCATTTTAGGCTTACGAGGACGATTCAAGCCCCTAGCAAGGCGGACAAATTCGCCACCCTTTCTTCTCGTTTCAAGAAGAACTGAGGGTCCTATTGCTTACATCATTTCTACTGGGAGTCATTTTCGGGTACTTTTTTTTTATGGGTTCGCCGGCTATGTGGCCTTCAGTATTGAGAGAAGTATGTCAATTCCTTTCTGTAACAATCATGAGGAAATAATCAAAGATGACGAGGGGCTTCAAAGCAGAGTAATCAATCCATTCAAAAGCGTACATGTTCTAGAATGTCCAAGAAATCATACAACCCATTCAACTACGTTTTCCAGACCGGCAGCGTCCACTGATCATGTATATGTTCTAAGGCTGTATTGTATATACAATGCTATAAACTATCAAAGGAAACCGTATCACCCTTTAGCCAAGTGCTGGTTTCCCATCTAGTCACAGTGTGGCCCTAGTCTTGCATATAACATATATTGGACAGAGGACGTAACAGAAATTCAAAAAGACACAACCATTAGGCACAGGATTCGCCAGGAAACGCGCGTAAGCCCTTGAAATAACGGAAGAAAAAGAAAAGTACGACTGTCCCCACAGGAGTTCAACTCACTACGCTTTATTAGCTCCGCGGAAAACCTGTGAGAGTGCAATATGACGTACCTGCTGGGGAGGGAGATGCGGGTATGGAGCATACATCCCCTCAAACATTTGGGATTGAGGCTGACCATATGCTGCAGTGGGGTCCGATTGAACGGGGCCAGGATACATAGCGGGTTGTGGCCGATATTCCTGCTCTTGGGGCATTCCATGCTGACCGAGGGAACCGTAGTCCGCAGGACCCATGTGTGTCGGAACACCATGTTGGGATGGTGGAAGCTGACCCGGGGCGACAGACGGTCCCGGAGCACCTGCCTGGCTCGATCGCTTGGCGTGTGAGGCTGCTTCTTCACGAGGAACAATGTCGATCAAGAAGTCGAACATGTCAGACTTGGAAAGAGCGGCAGCGATGTCTGAGCGCTGTAAAGTGCGACGTTTGTTGTCTTCAGCATGAATCCATGCGCGCATTGTCAGCTCCGTGATGAAAATATCACATCCCTTCGCGAACAAGATCGGAGCCTCCGCGGAGATCATCTTGACCTCCGGGTCGGCTTTCATCACCTTCTTGATGCGAGCAAGCGGTAACTGATGGATCTTGTAATCATGATTTTCGCCCTCCAGATGGTTGATGACATGCTGCCAGTAGGTCGTCAAGATATCACGGGCGGTCCCTTGCAGACCTTGGTTCACCTAATTTGGTGTGAGCTGGGTAAGAATTGGGTCGCGGCAGGGACTTTACATTGGCCCAGGTTCCTGTGTACAACTCAGCTAGCGGTGCGTAGCCTTGCGCGGAGAGCTGATTGAATTCGGGTTTGATTAGCGGCGATTCCGAGACCTCCCACGCAATTATTCGAGGGACCGCATGGGATTCGGTTCAAGTTCCGAAGCATACCTGTGCGCTGGCGCCTGCGTAAAAAAAATTAGCCTGTATTCACGCGACGAGTTGCTAGATGGACGCCTCAATTGCGCGCCAGAGGCCATGCGCGCCCATTTACGAAGCTGACACTCAATCATCTAGGGGTGCAGCGGTGCTGATTTACCATAGTGTCCACCGTTCCTGGTATCATAAACAGGTGCTTGCTGTTGCCCCTGTTGCTGTCTGCCCTGCTGGCCGGTGCCCTGAGGAGCTGGTTCCATAGCGAATCGCGTTGCGCGCCCGACGAAATAGAGAAGAGATTAAAGATGGATCCAAAAACCCTCGGAAATATACGTCGCGAAAAAGAGACGCGAAGAAGAAGCAGTAGTTAGTTTGACTTGGGAATACGTCCGATAACTCGGAGAGGGAAAGGAAGCGCGTGTGCCAAGGGTGCTCTCAGCTGTTCTGACGTTTTCGGGTTTCCCAACCCCCGCTTCCTGAACGTCTCGTATTGATCTACCAAGGGGAGCCAGTGAATATCTCACAGTTTGAAGTAAAATTAGGTACAATTATTAGAACTGATACCTCTCGATTAAAAGTACAGATTTACTCGCATAGGATCAAAAACCGCAATTGCCGCGGACTGTAAGTACTCGATACTGACTTTTACTAGCCCGTAGCACGTAATCCCAAGTATCCAGTACTTCCTTACCGGAAGGTATCGTATCACGTGGACTTGTCACGGGTAAAAGGGTTTGTCCGTTCCGAGCAAAGCAACAACAGAAAAAAAAAAAAAACCTATAAAATCCACTTTCCACTCAGCTCCTCTAAACTCTTCAATACCTCCCCCTTTTACCCATATCGGTAGGGATGGCTCCAATTCATGTGGAGGTCAATGATCAACCTCTTGATGAGTTAGACTTGACTGACGATCAAATTCAACAACTGTTGCTTGAAGCGGAAGGCCGCCTTCGCGGCTCTGATGTTCAACTCACTCAAGACTCCGACGTTGCGTCTTTAAGGTAATTTTGTGCCCTCCACTGATGACCATACTCTTTCACAAGACTGACTTCTCTAACAGGATTCCCAAATTATCCTCAGCCACCATCCTTGAGCCCTATGTTCGCCAGGGCGATGAGTTTGCAACGGTCGATTCGGCCCAGCTGATCGATCCCAAACAGAAGGAGCTGGCTAATTCTTTACACTTGACTCAGCAAGCCAAGAAACCTAGTAAAGTATGTCTCCCTTGTCTTTTGTTTTCTCCGGACCTGTCCGACTCTTCCAATTTGCTATGAGGAAAATTATCCCAACGCACAAGCGCTTGATGCAGCGTAACCAGCCCGTCTTGGGCTGTGCTGCACCAGTGAGAGCCTCATTTTCATAGTTACTCTGAGCAAACCCCACAAATCCTATGTGATTCCTGGAGCATATAGTTACGAGCATGGACTAATTGTTCACCTCCTTAGGAAAAGGCCACTGCTGGACCCCAGTGGTTTGATCTCCCCAAGACGGAGTTGACTACCGAACTTAAAAGAGATCTGCAGTTGTTGCGAATGCGCTCTGTGCTTGATCCCAAGCGGCACTACAAGAAGGAGAATGGCAAGGCGAAACTGCCTGAGTTCTCTCAGGTGGGAACCATCATCGAGGGCCCCACCGAATTTTTCAGTGGCCGCATTGCCAAGAAAGACCGCAAGAAGACCTTTGTTGCAGAGGCCATGGCCCAAGAACGGGAAACCAGACGCTTCGAATCCAAATATCGCGATATTCAAAGCACCAAGCAGAGTGGGAAAAAGGCCTTTTATAACAAGCTACGGGCTCAGCGAAACCAAAAGAATAAGTGATCATGATGCTTCAGGGCCAATTTTAAAAATGATCACCACTCTTGCCGGTCACCGTCTAGCTTGCAGTCCACTGGCACAGGTTTATATTCAAACCCATTTGAATATATTCCTCTGTTGTCTATGACTGACTAAAAACTCTCAGAAGAGTCCGCGTCACCAGTTGCTGTTGCCCAATTTAGCTGCAGATCTCGCGGTTGGAGTACACAAGAGGACTTCTTACTTGCATATCTAAAGCCGCTGTGCGGCCAGCTTCCAAGACCTCCTCATGTGTTGCTTTGCCCTCCTCCAAAATTGCACTGAGCTCATTGGCATCCTTGCTTTGAAGTAATTGCTCATCCCCTCGAGGAACAGGAGCCAGCACCGCACTATTTGTGACCAAGGTGAATGCGAGCACACGAAGGCCACAGTGCCTCGCCACCACGATTTCGGGCACCGTGGACATTCCCACCACATCAGCACCCATCATTCGAAGCATGCGGCTCTCGGCCCTTGTCTCGTAACTACACATCGTCAGGAGCCTGGGTCAGGGAGAGGGGGTGCTTTCTCTGCTTACGTTGGGCCTCCGACAAAAGCGTAAACTCCCTCGTGTAATCTCCTGGTAGTTTGCGAAGGAATGATTTCTTTCCACACTTGGTGGACATGACGACGCAGATCAAGGTCATATGCATCCGACAGAGGTGGAAAGCGGACACCGAAATCGTCGATATTGGGGCCTCTGAGAGGATGGACTCCCGCGAGGCCTGCCAGGAAAATATGCTGAACCCGATGTCAGTCAGATCTAGTCTTGTCGGTGGGCAAAGACAAACTTGCATCATTTAGTAGCATAATATCACCCACGTCATAGTCTTGATTGAGTCCCCCAGCAGCATTGGTCACTATCCGTCCTCAGTAGTTGTAGAGAGATATTTTGATTCGTGCAACTCACACACGACCGTGTCCACTCCTAGGAGCTTGAACACGCGAATAGGAAATGTCACTTGATCCATCGAGTTTCCTTCGTAGTAGCTAATTTGTCCATGAGCCATGAAGCCTCGACTATTTTGGATTGAACTCACTGGGCACGGCCAACCATGAATACCGCCGGAATCTTCTGGCCCAAGAGGCCAAACACTAACTTGCCCGCATGTCCCGCAACTAGTGTTGTTAGCCTTTCTGACCATTCCACTGAAATAATAGACACTACCGGTTGGACGAGGGAAATGAGGAATAGAAGCGTAGTCGTATTCCATGCGAGGCTCTGCCTGGACTGTGTCCGCCAGGCCACTCAAACCAGAGCCGCAAACGACAGCAATCTTGGGTTTTTGCAGACCCTCGGGAACTCGGCTATTCAGGAAGTCCACCGCCTCGTGGGCTTGCTCGAGGACAGACAAATTGGTTGACACCATATTTGGAGTATTGATGATGGGACAAAATCACTGCAGAGGAAAAAAAAGATAGGGAAGAAATGTCCAAGCGGAAGGGTGGATCTCGACGAATCTCATGATACTGCGGAGTCGACACGGTCCCATTGGTCAACCGAGTTTGTGTCTCATACAAACACAGATTCATCTTTCGTGATGTTCGGTATTGAAGCATCGTCCAGTCAATTTCAACCTTGCAAGTATCCAAGCCATGTAGAATATGCTACATTGAGTAAAGACGAATTAAATCTATATTGATAAGACCACTTTATACATACATGCAAAGTTCACGGCAGTTGCGGAGTCGACTTCCAAGGTGGCTCTAAGGCTCCTTTAAAGATACCGAGCCGTTTTTCTAGACTTGGTAGGTATAATCCCATGAATCTATAGACATGTGAATATATCCATACATCTATATGAACGAGATGATCCCTGGATCAAACCATGTCGGCCATGGGATGTTGCCGTGTGGTCCATGGTCTCCAAAGGCGGTCAGGCCGCATCTCCAACCGCGAAAAAAATGAAACCCGCCAAACACTCCAATAGGGACCTCAATTGTCACAATGTTCACAAACACGACACGCTCCTTATTGGGAGCTGGAAAGCGTCTGCGGGTATGTTATATCACAACTGCTCTCTACTACCTTGCGCTGACCAAGTTGGGGTAAAGGTACCCGTGCCTATTCGCTCGCTATCATCCCCGAGCCAACCTAGTGCGCCAACCCCAACCGCAACCCAGGAGACAGCACCCCAACCTGCCGCGACCCAAGCTCCTGAATTTGTGTAAGGTTCCATCAAACAGCTCAAAGGGACCCAATCGAGTCGAGCAGAATGACTGATGGCTTTCGAATCTAGATCGACGCCAACCCCGGAGCAGCCATCCGAGCCACTAGTAAAAGAATGGTCAGTAGAGCGCGCCCATTGCCTATCCCGATGGCACATGGATAGCAAGACCAAATGAAGGAGATCAGGCAGGATGCTTACTGGCGATTAGGTCCGAGCGACTGGGAGCTCTGGGTAAGGGCACCAGACTGCCACGCAGCGTGCAAGCCATTTACATGCGACCCCTCCGGAGAAAGGCGGAATATGGTCTCCCGGTTTGCGATCTGCAGCTTCGATCTTACAGCGTTGAGAATGTGGAATTCTTCGCCGATTTTGCCATCCGTGCTGCCTATTACCTCAACCTCCCCGTCTCCGGTCCCGTCCCTCTCCCACGCATCGTCGAACGCTGGACCGTCCCACGAAGCAACTTCGTCCACAAGAAGAGTCAGGAGAACTTTGAGCGGATCACCCTCCGCCGGCTTATCCAGATCAAGGATGGAAACCCCAAAGCAGTGCAAGCCTGGCTTGCCTTCCTGCGGAAACACGCGTTTTATGGTGTCGGCATGAAGGCCAATGTCTGGGAGCATGACAGCCTCGGTACGACTCCCCGATCCTATCTCCTGCCAGCGCCATGTACTAACCCTCCACAGATGTTGGCAAATCGATGGACGAATCTCTTCCGGAAATTGAGAAGGCCCTGGGCTCGCACCTCGCCCAATTTGGTCAGCGCAAGGATAATTCTGTGGAGAGCTCTATCTTCGACACCTTGGACAGTGACCGGTTTGCTGAGCGCACAAGCCGATAGAGGAACGGCGGTTCCAGAGTTGGACTCGTGCTTGAGCTTTGCATTTTGGAGAAACCCTTGGCGTCTTGTAGTTTTATCATATTGTGTTCATCTTTGTGGGGCCCTCCATGCTCCCGTGTATTGTATACTTTCTCATCATATCCAATCCCAAGTGAAGAAGCTGGGGGATTTATCTCGACCATTCTAAATGCCAGATCCTATCAAACTGCGGTAAAGATCCAAGTTATATTTCACCCCTTTGCGTAGCAGGAACAGGACCAGCTCGACTTTTATTGCCTTGGAATATGTTCCTTTTAAAAGATATCATGTCTCCAGCCATCTAGTCACGTGATCATATGGGATGTTTTTTTTGCGCGGAGACACGGAAAGAAGAAGATCCTTTCTCCTCATTTAGTGCCAACTGCCGAGGTGTATACTCCATTGAAGATGCGTAACTCAATCTGTCATCATGGACATGCCTCTGTAAGATCGGTGGGGGGGCAGTTGCTTTGTATGCGTCGGCAACCCTTCCAATGGCACCGATCAATCAGTTTGACCACTTCGACCACCTCAACCACCACTTCGGAGTCCGTTATCTTTTCTGGGATACAACCGACAGGAGTTCCTCACCTGGGTAACTACTTGGGTGCCCTTCGTCAGTGGGTGAAGTTACAGAATAATGCGAAACCAGGGGCCAAGCTGTTGTTTTCCATCGTCGATTTACATGCATTGACCGTTCCGCAAGACGCAGCTCAATTGAGAAAATGGAGACGGGAGGCCTTTGCAACATTACTCGCGGTGGGATTGGATCCCAAGCGTTCCACCATCTTCTATCAATCGGCCGTTAGGGACCCGCTCCATGATGTCGGAGAACAGGAGGCTAATCATACCTCTCGATAGGTACCGGCTCACGCAGAATTGATGTGGATTCTCAGTACTGTAGCCTCCATGGGATATCTCTCAAGAATGACTCAATGGAAGGTAAGACGAACTTGACTCGTATTCACCCAAAATCAGCGACTAATGCGCTCCTAGAGCAAGCTTCAGTTGCCTGAGGATATCACCCTGGAGCATTCGGAAGCCCGAGCTCAGCTACGTCTGGGTCTTTTCTCATACCCGGTACTTCAGGCGGCCGATATCCTTGTCCATAAGTAGATTCTTCCCCGCTGGCTACGAGCGAATTCCCCCAAAGCTAATATTTTACTAGAGCCACCCATGTCCCCGTTGGTGAAGATCAACGGCAACATCTGGAGTTCTCCAGGTATACTGCGAATAGCTTCAACCATCTCTATGGGCCCATCTTCCCCATCCCAGAGGCCCTCATCTGTAATGACCCTTCCCCCAGCCTTCTCTACTGCGGCTAACCCAAGCCAGCTCCCGCTAAGCGAGTGATGTCACTTAAAGAGCCTACTGCCAAGATGTCCAAATCCCATGCGGATGAGCGGTCCCGGATTCTGTTGACGGATTCTCCCTCGGAGATCCATAAAAAGGTCAAGGTTGCTCTGACGGACTCGGAGCCGATCGTCAGTTATGATCCCGCCCGTCGACCTGGGGTCTCCAACTTGATCGAGATCCTGAGCCACTTTGAAGAGGTGCCCTGCGGGGCCCTCGCTGCAGAGTACCAGTCCGCCAGTCTTCGTACATTAAAGGAGCACGTTGCGAGTCGGATTGCGCATCATCTTCAAGGAGTTCGAGAACGGTACGTTGAGATTATGGAGGATCAGAGTGGGTACCTGGATACGGTTGCCCAGGAGGGGGCGGAGGTCGCTCAGGCCAATGCGAACCAGACCATGCGACAGGTCCGGGATGTCATGGGTCTATGAGAAGTATCCCGATATGCCATGGATGCATTTGTACAATAGAGACTTCTCCTTTTTCTTGGCTTAGGGACCCTCGATCTTATGTATAATATATTTAACCTGAAATATTGGGTGATTGTTCCTTTGAGCCTCAGCGGGAAAGGGTCCAATCCCTGTACGGTCACCTCATGGTTCTAATATATAAATTAATAAATGGGGCAATATATCGAAATCCAAGGGTACAGTACCGGCTTGGCAAGGCATTTGTCTAGGAGTCTACCTTTGGTAATTGATCAGTCCACTCCACGGTATCGGAACAGGTACAGTACCTGTTGATCGAGGTTCTGGCATCAATGTCAATAACTCTGATCCAGTACTCTCTTCTCCTCCCCATGATATCTCGCCTTCTCATACATAATGCGCGACAAGTATAAGAGTATAAGTGGCGTTAAAAAGCTCTTCCACACGCTAAACCCAAAACAGTGCAAGTGGGAGCGTCATCCATCCGCGTCATCAGTTTTCCACTCCACCACGTACTGTGCATACGTATGCTTTTGATCATTTTTTTTTTCTCGCTGTTGATTCTGTTCTCCATACATAAGTAGCTATGCAGATATATGCGATATGCCTGGAATATGGCTGCCGTCAAGGTCAATGACGATACCGAGGCTGTAACCGACGAGGCTGGTGACGCGCCCACTCGGTGGGGCTCAGCGCTTTTCAAGTTGATACTCTCAAGGCAGCATTGATCCACACCAATCAGCGTCTATAATATTGCTCTTGGGGGCGATAATTCCGCTGATTTCCCTGGAACCAAGAAAAGGAGGTACCTGATGGACGTTTATACATAGTAATAACAACGCCATCAGGCTTAGTGGGCATCGTCGCATCCACTTCTCTTCCCCAAAGACCCTGATTCTCTTTCTCTCTTTTCTCTTTGCTCTTTATATACTTTGCATTTCCTTTCCCTATATCGGTTTCGTCGCAATTTCCTTCGCGACTGCCCCCTGAAAGTAAAAAAACCAAAAAAAACCCCTCCGAACTAAATTTCAAACAAAAACCGTCGATCGCATACCAGTTGAACAAAAGCCAAAATGAAGAATGCCTGGGTCCTATTGGCGACATGCGTCCTCCCCGCCTTGGGCTTAACACTACATGAGCGAGACACTCCAGCCGTTGTTGGCTTCGATATTAAACGGAGAGATGTTACGAACCCTGTCGCTAGAGATCGTGCGAGGCGGAAGCGTGCGGATACAGTCGGCGTGGGTTTGGATAACGAGGTATGGGATGAGAAAAAAAAAAAAAAAAAAAAAAAAAAAATCTCGAAAGTGAAACGCTACAAGACATGAAAACTCATCAAGGTATAGGAACTTCTCTATTTGGTCAATGTCACTCTCGGTACCCCCGAACAAAGCTTGCGCCTGGTCATCGACACCGGTAGCAGTGATCTATGGGTCAATGCTCCCAATTCAACCTTCTGTGAAGAGTATTCGAAATACTGTGACTATTTCGGCACCTATGACTCGAGTGCCTCGTCCACCTACTCTTATGTCTCTTCGGATTTCAATATTACCTATGCCGATGGCTCCGGAGCCGCCGGCGTCTACGCTACCGAGACTCTTCACATCGGCGACACTACACTGAAAGACTTACAATTCGGCATTGGTGACACCTCGACTTCGGAAGGTGAGTGACTCCAAGGAGCTCGGTGCGGTGGTTAGCCGAAACTAATTTCATTCGCAGAGGGCGTGTTGGGAATCGGATACGTCACAAATGAAGCCCAGGTGGGCACTGCCGGGGAACAATCCTACGCCAACCTACCCAAGGCCATGGTGAATAAGGGATTGATCAATTCCAATGCCTACAGTTTGTGGTTGAACGATCTGGATGCCAGCGAGGGCTCGATTCTGTTCGGTGGCGTGAACACCGACAAGTATCACGGAACCCTCGAAACCTTGCCGATCGAGAAAACCGGCAACGAATATACTGCTTTCTACATCGCCCTGACCGGCGTCGCCTTGACGAACTCGTCCGGAACCACCAACTACTCCTCAAGCGCTCTTCCTGCCGCCGTCCTGCTCGATTCCGGTAGCTCCCTGACCTATCTCCCGGATAGCATCGTCGAGAAGATCTTTGATGATCTGGGTGTCACCTACGAAGAGGCCGACGGGTATGGTTTCGTCCCCTGCAGTATGGCCAAGAAGGATTACAATATCTCATACACCTTCTCGTCTCCGACCATCACCGTTGGGATCGCCGAGCTGGTCCTGGAATTGGAAGAAGCGTACTACAGCAATGGCGAAGCTGCCTGCACCTTTGGTATTGTCCCATCCGGCGGTACCACCTCGGTGCTGGGTGATACCTTCCTGCGCAGCGCATATGTGGTGTACGACCTGGCCAACAACGAGATCTCGTTGGCCAACACCAACTTTGATTCTACGAGCAACAACATCAAGGAGATTGGCACCGGTTCGGATTCGGTCCCGGGAGCCACTTCGGTCACCAACGCAGTGACCACTGCAGCCACGGGGGGTGATGGAGCCCGCATTGGAGGCCCGACTGGTGGCACCGCCGTCATCACAATGGGCAACGGAAAGACCAGTAACCCTGCTGCCCCCGGCCCAACCAGGATGCCCCATCATATGGCCTGGGGTCTGGCTGGAGCCGCTCTCCTGGCTTTGTGAGTCGAAGTGAACATTTCATGACTCCATTTTCACTTAGATATTTTGCATGTTTTATATGGTGTATTGGTGTTGGCTTGAGGTACATACCTGGGTCTTTCTTATTTTGATAATTTCTGCTCATGTGCCATGATGAATTTATATATATACCTATTTCTTTTCATGATCTATACCAGCCCATACAATCATCCATCTCCCAACCGGTGAGGAGTAAGTTATAGGTATGGATCCAATATTGCAGAGTTAAGGAACCCAAATTGCCGATGCGTGATTGGATCTTTCCCGTCAAGCTTGGCATTGTCACCCCCAACATCTCACGTCACCAGAATGCCGCGTATCCCAACCTCAATCCTGATTAAGGCTTATCAAGAAACTCCACTTCTGCCTTTGCTGCTTCAAGAATGTCGTACGCTGGCCTCCGCTCGAAATGAGCTACGGTGGCTCCGTGAGCGCTCATTGCGTGATAGCCAGCCACCGCGACTGAGATCGCCAGGATGGCGTACGCGTCTTAGATATATGTGTCAACAGCGCTCACGAGGGGTACCGCTCCAGTATATTTTAGGGGATCAACCATTCGGAGACTTGGAGATTCTTTGCCAACGAGGGGTATTAATTCCAAGGTTTGATGCTTCCCCGGCCCGATTCCCATGCAAGATTGCTTAACATCGCCTACTAGGTCTGATACTGAATCTTTTACCTTTCAGGCCGCCCATTTATTCCGCCAGATGGCCCTAGAAAGCAATGACACCCCGTTACCGCACAGGTCAAGGCCTCTTCGGGTATTGGACTTGTGCACCGGCACGGGCTGCATCGCCCTATTGCTCCATGCGCTTCTCGCTCCGAACTTCGAAGACATGCAAATTGTGGGAGTTGACATTAGCCCAACGGCTTTGACACTAGCCCAAAAGAATCTGGCTCATAATATGCATCTGGACTTGTTGACCGACCGCGCCGCTACCCAAGTCCATTTCCATCGTGCCGACGTCCTTGGCGTGGGAGACGAACCTGAATCTGTACCGAAAATCCAGGAGGTCCTGCGCGAATACTTTCCTCGACTTGAAAGTTCCAATGGATCAACATTGGAATTTGAATGTGATTTGCTCATCTCAAACCCGCCCTATATCTCTGCTGCGGACTTCCGCAACGGCACCACATCTCGCAGTGTTCGACGTTTTGAACCGCAGTTGGCATTAGTGCCGCCTAATACTCCTCAGTCCGGAATGCCCGACGGTTGCAACGTGGAGGATGTTTTCTACCATCGGATCCTCACTCTTTCCCTTCAATCACAAGCAAAGCTTACCGTTCTTGAGTGCGGGGATATCATGCAGGCACGTCGAGTGGTCGGCATGTACCAAGCAATGACTACGGGTCAGGCCAAAGAGTTTACCATGGAAGTTTGGCCAAACTCAGAGCAGGATTTGGCAGCGAACGGCTTTCACCCTCATGATGGATCACGATGTGTGATCATTCAAAGGGCGAGATAGGGTATGCGTGATAATGGGAATCATTGGTGCTCGGCCTGTACGAAGCCAGCCATCTACATATGAGTCGCGAAACGACGCAGCTCTGAACAAATCACTTTGTAGAGTAGCTTCCGATGACGGAAGGGTATGCTACCTTTGCAATGCTGTTAGATTGCTGTGCCATTGGACTGATTGAAATTGAACATGCGGCCTAGTAGGTCCAGATCGTTATCCATCATAAATTCACCGAGGTCTACATTGGACCATATAGGGTAGTCCGTATCGTGTGTGGGAAGTATATCCGGGACAGGCAACGGCATCTGAGGACCGACAAGAGCAGTGTTACTCTCTTCGCCGGAAGCTACATTGGGTCAGTATCAACGACTGAAGGTTTCATCCGATGCGCGTAGAAAACTCACCGGTGGCTTTGAGGATCATGGACAACTGGGCCAAATACTCGACACAGCGCTCGATCACTAGATTTCCTGAATCTAGATGACGCAAAGCGTCCGCAGCAAGATCAAGGTATGGTCGGGCATTTTCAATCATGCGCCATTGGTCTGGGCTGTGCTGACTTTCCTTTGACGAGACGAGAAGAGCTCCAAAGATGACAAGACCGGCGTTAAAAGCTTTTGAAAGAGGTCAGCGATAGGAGCCGTGGAAGGGCGTATCTTTAGACCTACTATAATAAAGCGAGTAATTCCAGGCCCCAAGGAGGCCTCGATGCCAGCCACCTGATGAGGTAATGGTATGGACGGTCGAAATGATTGACTTGGCAGACTCGATGCAGTTTTGCACGCCCGTGAAGCCCATCTGGTGGACGAGATTGTTTTCTTGGGAAGCCGAATCATCGGCACTGTATGCATCCAAAAAACACTCTAGGAACTTGCGATAGAGGAGAACGCGTAGGTTATGATACCGGACCGAGAGAACAATGCCGAATCGATGACGAATCGTGGATTCTGGGTCCAGTTGCACTAGATCCTCGGCAAGTAAAGGTTCATGCCAAAGTCGGATACCGAGAGAGGGCACAATTGAAAACCGCCATTCCTCGAGCTGACGCTCGCCCTCAAGGATTTGAGGCACCGCGTTCGCTGGGCTCAACGGGTGTTCAAAGCCCAGGTTCTGACAGTAGCAATTGTCAAGGACGTTGAACATCACAACATATAGTTTTCTGAGTCAATGGGTTAGCTTTAGCACTAAGATGGTCAAATATCTGACTAACATTGCCGCCGTGAAGAACCAGCCATCCAATTGAGGATATGACTCGGATTCTGGTGTGCTAGTCAAAACCTGCATATCCTTGACAGGCATCTCTAGCTTAACGTATGTTTCCGGAATGGTACAAGGCCGGCCAAATGTCATGCTCAACGTTCTGGTTTGGCAAATTAGTGCTTCTGCACAGGAATATGATACAGATCCTTACCTGTCCAGTAGGATGCAACCGTACCAGGTTCGCTTGCGGATCTCACTTTCCACGGGCGAAAAACGTCGATTGGCCTCGGGTGAATGTAAACCAAGTTGAAAAGCCGCCGAAATAGCCAGACCGTGCGTGGTCCACGCTTGCACGGATTTCTGGGTTCCTTGAAGATATTGACCCTGGACCAATAGATACTGTACTATTATACCTCCAGTTAGTGGGTATATGCCAGAGTCCGCAAGAGGTTACTTACCCATCTCTAGACTCGCATTCCGTTTGGAATCTCTTTCACAGAGCCCATTCGCCCTCTGGAAGTATATATCTGACTCCTGGATCCTTTTACCGGTAGGGAGGTCGCCTTCTGTATGAAGACTCGTGGCAATGGCCAGGACAATATTGAGCAATCCGAGCCATGTTCGGCGCACTCGTTTGAAGTTTTCCTCTCGCATCCGAAAATAAGTCTCACAAAATGATGCCTCGTGGATAAATGGTAGGAGCTGGCCAGTTTTCTCAAAATACACCTGAATCAAACTCCATGTACGTTCCTCGGAAGGTAAAGCAAATATGTTGATTCCATTTTCACTCGGCATTTGCATTCTACCCCGGGGATCTTCTTGCGAGGGACGAGATCTTGACACGTTCAACATTCCACCACCGGCTTGTGATGGGGAGGATATAGATGGAACACGGCCACCCTGTGGGTTTCCTCTAGCAATAGCTCGAGAAATATGACGCATGAATGCAATGTTGGATGACGGGCCTGCAAAAGGGTCAGTCAAACTTATTTGTATACATATTCGAGGAAAACTCCTACCAAAAAATCCACAATCCTCTTCATCAGCAAAATTGATAGCGCCCATTCCATCTATTGAGTTCTCCGAAGCATCTATCTCTCCAAACTCGGCCCTCCCCGGAGGATGTATCGCGTGCGAGGAGGGTGGGAGGCCCAATTTCGGGGCCGGAGATGATTCCATTCCATGCCCTACCCCATGATTGACCGCCGGAGGTCCCTCAGCTGTTGCTAAAGGGGTAAAATTACCTTGATTCTGCTCCAGTCTACGGATGGATGCCTCGATGTCTAGGATTCGGTGTTCGAGTCGAGCCAAGTAACTGTTCAGCCAGTCAGAATCAAGCTTATCTCCCCGGATGGTTGTTCCCCAATGTATGGGAAGTGGATCACCTTTTTTCCACAGTCAGATTGTATGAGGTGCCCACATCCTGATAGACGCAATCACATTCGAGCTCCTTGCACTGGGTGCACGGTCGACCTCCATCACACTGCCCACGCGTTAGTCTTGAGCGGCGGTCGAACCGACATACTCACTCGGGATTTCCGGTGACGACAGGAATTGCAGGCTAAGACTGCACGCCGGCGTTTAGGGGGATGGGCCGACTGTGACATGGCGCATAGAACGGGGGGATGAAAGAAGGAGCGGGGAGATAGACATCATTAGAGGTTGCTCCACTTTGACCTCGGCAGCGGTGAAGCTCTGAACATCTCCTCTCCTTTCGCCCATGAGGAACCATGGAAAGACAACCAACCATGAACCACGTTCAAATGCTTGGCAGATCCCCGCAATCTCGGTGGCTGCGCTAGATGGAAATCCGGAGTTGCGAACCAAACAAAGACTTCCCGAAGTCCCCGATCTCCATACAATGCGGTGCATTACCATGTACATCCTATTTCCCCGAACTGGTTCGGCAGTTATGCATCATAGAGCCCCGCTCATATGCATGCCGGTAACTGTTGGATGAACTCATTTAAAACGCCATTGATGTCCCATCCCAGCATAGGCCTACGCCACAATTTGTATACAGTCTATCGGGAATCTATCGACGGTAATCCTTCATTATGGTTGGTTCTGCACTTTTTCCACTTCAAAACAGAGAAAACAAGATTATTAACTATGACCAGACGTCTCGTCCAGTACATGTCGGCATTATTGGTGCGGGTATTGGTGGGCTGGCTGCTGCGATTGCAATAGGCCAAGCCGGCGCCCAAGTCACCGTGTTAGAAGCGGCTGAAGAGCTAGGAGAAGTATGAACCCACCATTTCAATCATGACGGATAGCAAGCTTATACAAGTGACCCATAAAATCAGATCGGAGCAGGAATCCAGATGACCCCAAATGTTTCCGTGCTTCTTCAGAGGTGGGGCGTGGATAAGGTCATTGGAGAGAACTTGGTACAGTTTGAAGAATTGAACATGCGGCGCAAAGATGGTACGCCAGTCGGGTATACCAAAATTGACACAATCGAACGAGATCTCCAAAGACCATGGTGGGTGGTTCACCGGGCGCATCTTCATGAGGGCTTGGCTACGATTGCTGCACAGGCCGGGGCCACGATCAAGATTGACTCACGCGTCATCAAAATCGATCACCAAGCTGAGGAGGTCACTGTGACTACTCAGAAAGGGGACTCATACACATTCGATCTCTGCATTGGTGCAGATGGAATCAATAGTATTGTCCGTCGAACGTTGTTTCCAGACGTGCGGCCGGAACCTCCGACCACCAACTGTGCATACCGAGCCATGGTGCCATACGACCAAATTCGCCAGGACCCAATCGCCAAAGAGCTCATCGAAAAGTTGACCATGGAAGTTTGGATGGCTCCTCAGTCCTATATCATTACATATCCAATTTCGGCCGGCACCATGTTCAACTTGGTCCTTTCACACCATCGACCGGAAAAGCTGCGGGCTACCGAAGACGACGTGCCTATTGAGGAAATGCGAGAGCAATATAAGGATTATGATCCTCGTATCAAGCGCATCGTAGATATGATCCCGGAAGTGGTGAGTACCTATTCAAGAGGCATGACATACACCTATACTGATTTTTGTGCTAGTCGCGTTGGCCACTCATGGTGACTGGACCCTTGAAGTCTTGGTCGTCACCCCGGAAGAACGTAGTTCTTATGGGCGATGCAGCCCATTCCATGGTGAATCACATGGCGCAAGGGGCAGCCACTTCGATGGAAGATGGTGCTTTCCTCGCCAAGTGCATTGAGGCCGTTGTTCAGGGCAAGATCGACATCCAAGAGGCCGTCGAGATCTATGAGACAGAGCGCATGCCCAAAGCATATGCTAAACAACAAGTGTCCTATATTAATGGAGCCATCTGGCAACTGCCAGACGGGCCCTTGCAGCAAGGACGTGACGCAGCCATGGCACCCGAGCTGGAAGGCACGTACTTTGTGCGCAGCAGCAACTTGTATGGGGACCCACAGACCGTGATGGACGTTTATGGATATGATGTTCAAGGACATGCCGAAGATGCGGTACGGAAGTACTGTGACGGAGGCAAAGAGACAGCTCATCCCGTTACGGGCGTCACTCCTTCGCTGCAGCGCAAGTATATGGACTGGTTCTTGCCAAACAAAGCCAGACAAGCTGGGAAGCTGTAAGTGCAAAGGAGTCTTCTACGTATATAGACCAAGTTAGCATTCTACATGTGAGATTTCACACATATGAGACATGACATGAAGAATTGGGCTGAAAAATCAAGGCTTGTGGTCATGAAGGTGCATTCTAAATGTATGAAATTATGTACAGAAGGCAGGACAGGCTACTCTGGGCCCTTGTCCCTTTCTTTTGAGGAGATATTAATAACAAATATACAACGCAATATTAAGAATAATGTAGTTGGAACAGAGGGTTCGCCCGGATGAAAAGAATTTCCGGGGACCCATAATGAACCTATGCAAGCAGAGCCAAAAACTCCAAAAAGAAAAACCCAGGATTCAACCCTAAGACTCAACAAGCATATCAACACGTGTATCATGACTTGCTATCTCAAAGATTTTTCTTCTGATCGGCGGAGTAGTGGCGGTCATCATCTCCCTCTACAGTCTTCAGGATGGCTTCCATCTCCTTGGCCTGGCGTTTCCATTCTTGATCACCCATTTTGGTCTCCCGTCGGAAGAGCTCCTCATTGGGTTTGCGGTAGCTACCACCCAGACGATCCCACAAGGTAGTGAACTGGCCGTAGTTGTAGTTAAAGTAGAGGTGATGCATAGTGTGACAGGCGGCTCCGTTCACAACCGGGCTGTTGGCGACGTACTCGCCATCATGGATGAAGACGGTCCAGAGGTTGATGAAGCCAAACAGAAAGACATAGGCCAATTTCTGCAGAGGGAAGAGAAAGGGAAAAACGTGGTATGGAACACTTTGAGACCAGCCGTCCAAGGGGTGGAAAGCGTGGGAGGCAAAAGGGCTCGGCATGATCCATTTGTGGTGCGGCTTGTGGAGGGTTTTGTAGACTCGCGGGTGGTGAAGGCCACGGTGGATCCAGTAGATGAAGAAATCGGTGAAGAAGATAAAAAATGGGAATTGCAGGATGCTGTAATACGGGAAGGGCTCCTCGGCAACGGTGTCATAGAGTTTGGCGTAACCCCGAACTTCCAGAACAAAGAAAGGCGCAGTCAACAAGGCCATTGGGGGCATGGCGCCCATGGCTTGCTTCATTTCCATGGAGATCTGGTTTCGCAAAAACTTGGGGTGATTGTAGGTGGTTTTGTCCCAGATGAAAATGTAAGAGAGTGTCGCAACGACGAAGTAGACGAGGAGGCCAAAGATCCTAGCTTGTGTTAACGGAGACCCAAAACAGGTGGCGCTAGGGGGGTCGGCGCATACCAAGTGATCAAGAAGAAGCTGGTGAATTGGCGGTAGATGTTGTTCCGCGGCCACGCACTGAGGTAGGCATATTTGGAGGGTTCGAGATGAATCAACTGGGTGGCTGGCTCGTAGATAAAAGGTTCCGCTGCTCCGAACAAAGATAGGGAGCTGTTGGCTACATTGACGAAACCCGGGAAGGAGACGGAGGAGGCAATTGAGTTGGGGAGAAGAGTGGAATACATTCGATCACCAATAAAGGTGTCCCAAAATTCTAGAATGATATCCATGATCGACTCACACCGGGGGTAGTAAGAAGAATGGAGGAGGAGGAGGAGGAGGAGGTAATTGGTGAAGAGAGAAATCTTTAAAGAGGGAGAAGTGTACATTAAGTCCGAGGGGCGAATGATAAATTCTGCCCGCATCACACCAGCGCGGAACGGCATCTGCCGCTGGGCCCCTTAATAATCTAAAGAGATAACGAACTTATAAGAAGTACGGAGTACGGAGTAGTGATAGTAACTAAAGTAAGATTTTGTCAATTATCAATATCGGATCACCAATTCTAGTGAGGATGCTACTACAAAACGTCATGCCACTTTACGAATGTGGTGGTAGTACGCAGAAGTCTTTACCCCTTTTTGGCTTCTGCAGGAACCGGGAGTTGGTGCCATGTGACCAAGGCACCCAGGCACCCAGGCAACAAGTGATTCCCCGTACTCAAAGACGCAGCTCTCGGTGTAAATCCAAGTCTTGTTCTGCAAACAGGGACTGGCTTCAGGTCATTGTCATATTTTCATTCAGGAATATTGAAGAGTTGATTATATTTGTGAATCAAGTAGTGTGTTACATTGGGCTCTGCTCAAGCCATCTTCAATCTAATGCAATTCAATTCAATTCTATCCGATGATGTATTTAGTTCCCGGCCAGACCCCGGCCTTTGCGCTCGCCTATTGCGTCGCTTCTAGCGCCAACGGCAGTAGCCGCCCAATTCTGCCCCCAAACTTCAACCCAGCCTCTTCTCCCCTCTCTAACCACACCTTATCCATCCACGCCTCATCCACGAATACCCACCCGGGTCTTTCTTTGTTCTCCCCTGAACCAACTTTTTTTTTTTGGTTCCTCATTATTGCCGTGGCTAGCTGCCTGGTGTCGCTCACCAAGCAGCAATTGCCTAGTGATCGGCTTCGTGACCCTGTCCCCAGCTGCGATTCGTTGTCGCAAAAGCTGCCGCTGATTCGACGTTCCCCCTTCAGCTCCGAGTGTACCTCACGTTTAGATACCCATCGAAATACCCGCTTTTAACACCACCAAATCACCATGTATAACGCTCATCGCGGGATGGTGCCCGCTCCGAACTCCCGTCTGACGGAGTTGTTGGATCAGCTGCGCCAGGAATTCGAGAGTCAATCTCGCAGCACCGGTGAATTTGAGCACCAGTGTATGTGTTCCATCTGCCATTTGCCACCTGCAATCTACCATCACCTCTCCACCAGCCCCCTCTTAGGCCTACGCTTTGCTTTGCTTCTGAAATGCGCAACGTTGGAGAGACCCCTTTCTCTTTAAAGTCGCTAGTCTGTCCATGGCTGCGACTTCTAGGTCACGAAATGCGCTGAATGGTTTCTAACTGATAGATCATGCAGTTACCGGCCAACTCCAGGAGATGGAGATGATCCGTCAGAAGGTGTACCAACTGGAGCAAACCCAGGTTAAGATGAAGCAAGAGTGAGTGAAACCTCGTCTTTTTTTGCCGTTCTTTATCGCTGTCCTGCGTTAATTGGTCCTTGTACTAACCAATCTCTTCGTCTCATAGCTACGAAGCCGAGATCCGCATGCTGCGACATGAGCTCGAATCGCGCGGTGTTCAAACCGTCTCCCACATCGCACCTACGGCGCATACAGCTCCCCCGGGCCAGCCACCACAGGTCGGCCACGGCCCGAGCAACTTGTTTAGCGGTATTATGGCCAACGCCAACCAAGGAGGTAGTGGTCCCGGTCTTGCTCCTCCCCCTCCCCAGGATCAGCAGCCTCCCCCGCATGCCCTTCAACAGCCTGTGGCGGCCGCCCAGCCTGGACAGCCCCTGCAGAGCTCCTTTGGAGGATATCCACCGGGCGCTGCTGTGACCGGTATGTGAGAGTTTTAAGGGAATTGACGCCGAGTTGCTGACCTATGTTTTCTTAATCTAACAGGCTATGGCGGCCCCCCACCGCCCCCCACTGCCTCTCCGGGTCCTGGCAAGCCTCGCCGTGCAGCCCCTGGTCCGGCCACCCCTCAGCCGACTCAGCTCGCCTACCCTGACCCTCGTGCTTCTCCTCAGATTCGTCCGACCCCTCCGGGTACTCAGGCGACCGCCCCTGGTCGCCCGGATCGTCCAGGCAATATGTTGGCCAACTGGAATCCGGAGGACTTGCCTCCGTCGCAGAAGCGCGAAGGCACAGACTGGTATGCGGTGTTCAATCCTGAGGTTCAGCGTGTGCTTGATGTCGAGCTGGTGCACCACCTTAGCCACGACAGTGTCGTCTGCTGTGTTCGGTTCAGCCGTGATGGCAAGTACCTGGCGACAGGCTGCAACCGGTCGGCGCAAATCTTCGATGTGACCACCGGTCAGAATGTGGCAACCCTGCAGGATGAGAACGTCGACAAGGATGGTGACCTATACATCCGCAGCGTGTGCTTCAGTCCCGATGGAAAGTACCTGGCTACTGGTGCCGAGGACAAGCAAATTCGCGTAAGTTATTCATCCCCCGCGCTCGTATGGAACATGATTGCGCCGGGAACTCACGAGTTACTGACAATTTGAATGTTAGGTTTGGGATATTGCCTCCCGTACCATCAAGAATATCTTCACCGGTCACGAACAAGATATCTACTCGCTAGATTTCGCCGGCAATGGCCGCTATATCGCCTCAGGCAGTGGTGATAAGACTGTGCGTCTCTGGGATATCCTCGACGGCAAGCTGGTCTACACCCTCAGCATTGAGGATGGCGTCACCACGGTGGCTATGTCCCCCGATGGACACTACGTGGCTGCTGGATCGCTGGACAAGAGCGTGCGGGTGTGGGACACCACCACTGGCTACCTGGTGGAGCGACTAGAGAACCCTGATGGACACAAGGACAGCGTATACTCCGTTGCCTTTGCACCCAATGGCCGCGACCTGGTCAGTGGCAGTTTGGATAAGACGATCAAGCTGTGGGAATTGACTGTCCCGCGAGGCCTGCATCCCCACAGTGGCGTCAAGGGCGGCAAGTGTGTACGGACGTTTGAGGGTCATAAGGTTGGTGCTTTTTTACTCTTTATTGTACTTTTCTGCTTCTTTCCTTTTGCTTTTGCTTTTCTCTCTCTCTTTTTTTCCTTTTCTTTTCTTTTTCTACCCGCTCTCCTCTGTCACTTGTCTTCCCCACTAACCTTCTTCTAGGACTTCGTGCTTAGCGTGTGCCTGACGCCCGATGGCCAGTGGGTCATGAGTGGTTCTAAGGATCGTGGCGTTCAATTCTGGGACCCGGTCACTGGTAACGCCCAGATGATGTTGCAGGGCCACAAGAACTCCGGTGAGTGAGAATTGCATATCTTATCCACGCTTGTGTCATGACAATTCTAACTCTGAGTCTTCTCCGCGGGATGTAGTTATCTCCGTTGCCCCAGCCCCAACTGGCAACCTGTTTGCAACTGGCAGTGGAGATATGCGTGCACGGATCTGGAGGTAAGTCCTACTACTCGATCTCCCCGTGGAGCATCATGCTGACCTTTCTAGATACTCCAACTATACTGGACGGTAAAAGGGGGGTTAGGGGATGTCTTGGCGCAACGTGACATCTTTCATTATGTTGTCTTATCTTTTCCATTCGGACTCCTTTTTTTATTGCTTGGATTTTGGATTCCACTTGCAAGCCGGGTTGGGCTCTTCGAATTTGCCGGTGTCTTTGTTATTGTCCCCCCCTTTTTTTCTGTGTTTTCATTGGAATAATGCCGCAAACAAAAATGCAAATATCTTTTACTGCAAAGAGTAACACCAGAACCAAGTAGATGGGTCTGTAGTACAATAGAACATGTCGAGTGCCGTGAGTGGATCCCCAGGTACGAGCAGGTCCGTGTGTTCTGACTGGTAAAGAAGTCTGGTCGATTTATCTTGTTTTATTTCTATTGATTTTTTTTGTGTTGTTTCTTTTCTTTCCGCCTTTCTCTGAATCCCTGCAGGAACACTCGACGTGCAGGAAAGCGTATGAGCAGATCAAGAGGGAAAAAAAAAAGAGAATAAAAAAATAAAAAAATAAAAAATAAAAATGAAAACCATTGGAAGGGAACACGAGGAGAGGATCGACGATCTGGAGCTGAGAGATCGAATGAATTTCCCAGGCCATGGGCGGCTAGCTGGGATATTCGCTGGACAAAGATCGGACGCTATTGGCGACTATCGGACGGGCGCATCCGGATTCCCCAATCAGCAGAGGCTTACTCGTCGCCGATCCTTGGTCCACTTTGAAAGCCCGAAGGCCCGGGCCGCCCTCGAGGTGATTGATTTGTTTTTTATGTTTTTTTTTCTTTCGTTCTGATGGATCGTGTATGGTCATTGAAATCAAAGCACAGAAGGCCAGAAAAGAAGAAGTGGAAACAAGAAAGGAAGAGAAGGAGCGAGAGAGAGAAAGAGGAAGAGGCAAACATGGTGCAAAGTCCAGTCAGGTGTCGTGTGGAGTTGAGGATTAGTAGTCGCCAGTCGCGGCTGTCAACATTTATGCTACACCGAGTTTTTTGACTTGGATTTAATTATTCGATTACATTTCTTTTCCATTATTACACTAGTTCCTCGGTACGAAAGTCTCGCCAAATCAATATTAAATCAGATGCGTCCCATTATGCGGGCTTTCAGGTCTCCACGGATCCCTGAACGATCGACCATGCACGTCTAGCCTCGAACTACCCTTCCCCCCCCCCCCCCTTCTGAACGTCATATAACTGTGATCCACTAGTGGGCAATCATACAGATCTATGCACCTAGCGGGACTTATATAGATCAAACCCTGACCCGTGCTCGTTTCCTGGTCGACTTCTTATATCCCAGACCTTCTCTGTTTTAACCTTCCAGGCAGGACCCAAATTGCAAAAAGAAAAGAGCTTCTTCAGGTGATTGTGACTGTCGAGGACACGCGTCAAAGTCCGAAAAGAAAGGGTGAAAGAAAAGAGAAGAAAAGAAAAGAAAAGAAAAAGGAAGACACAAAGGGAACAAAGAAAAGACATGGAGACCCCCGAGCCAGTGTCGTCCTATGAGTTCTCGGGCCATGGCCATATGGGCCCTTATGCCCATCGACGAATGGACTCCCCACTGTTCCCTTACTATGCCCATCATGCCACATCGGCACCATATTCCCTTCCATACCATGCTCCAACCTCGGGTCCGTACAACTTTGGCCATCTCACTCAGCCTGCACACCCATATGGTCATTATTTCGGAGCCAGTCAGCCCCCACTCGCATCTCCGATTCGTTTGACTGAGCAACCACTGCATTCGCTCCCGGAGATTCGACCGGCAAAGAATGCCATCAACCAGGCAGCCAAGGGAACCGATTCCCGGGGCCTTGGAGCCGTGGCCGTGAAGAAGGGAGACGCTAACTTCGAGTTCTCGACCGAAGTTGATGTCTTGATGAAAGCCATCCAGGCTAAACCGGATACTGGCTCATCCCCTGTACAACAACCGGGCCAGCAGATCCAGCAAGTCCAACAGGTTCAACAGATCTCTCAGATCCCACAGGCCCAGCAGTCCCTGCCACCACTGCAGCAGCTAGCATCGCCGGGTTACCCAACCTACCCCATGTCGCCTCCACGTTGCATTTTGAACAATGACGGCCAGTTATCGCGCTCTGGTAAGAAGCGCAAGTATACGTGCACCTTGCCGAACTGTGGCAAGAGTTTTGCGCAGAAGACACACCTGGATATCCATACGCGAGCGCATACAGGCGATAAACCCTTTGTGAGTAGAGCGTTCTCGATGGTAGAGGGGTCATTTCAGCTGATGTAGTGCAGATATGCAAGGAGCCCTCATGTGGACAACGATTCTCACAGCTGGGCAACCTAAAGGTGAGCGCTGCGACCCCTCGCCCTAAAACTAGAGAGCCTGGTCTGACTGAATTCGTTCTCTAGACCCATGAGCGCCGCCACACGGGTGAGAAACCCTACTCTTGTGATATCTGCCATAAGAGGTTCGCTCAGCGGGGCAATGTTCGGGCCCACAAGACAACCCATCTCCAGAATAAGCCATTCACCTGTCTACTGGACGACTGCGGCAAGAAATTCACGCAACTGGGGAACCTGAAGGTAAGAGATTCACCGATTCGCGGGCATCAGTTGTGGTTCAAGAGGCTCACAAACTTCTCTTTCCCCTTGATCTAGTCCCACCAGAATAAGTTCCACGCATCCACCCTCCGTTCGTTAACGATGCGGTTCTCCCAAATCGGCGACCAAGGATCCGTCAATGCGCAAGATCGTGAACTATGGGAGTACTTCGCTTCCCTCTACAAGAACAGTAACAAGGGCATCAAGGGCCGAGGCAAGGACAGGCGGATCCTAACCACCAAGCGGTCCATGACCGGCGACTCAATACACCGCATGCTATCCATGGAATCGGACGAGGATCCTTCGCAGATGCGCCGAGGCAGCTATGAAGATTCTCTGTCCATGTACACGGGCGGGTCCAGCAGTGATGGAGACGAGCCTGGTCCGTATTTGATGAATCGGCGGTAGATTCTACATTTCCTTTGCTTTCCGCGGTTTCATTTGGGATTGTCTTTTTTCTTTATCTCTTTATCTCCTCTCTCTCTTTCATGCGAGAATCAATGGCGCGGTTCGGATCCTTTGATCTGGATCTATATACCCGGGGTCTTTTTTGTCTTGGAGGGCTTGGTATGGGTCCATGGGGTTTCTTCTGCTGATTTCTGTGTTCAAGATCTATATGACTTATGAGTCCTGTATTTTCTCTGTATTTTATTTGAACGCTATGTACACGAAGCACACTTTTACAAGGTTTCGGGGAGAGCCGTGGTTCGAAGGTTTCCATTGTTATTGTCTAGATTATTCTTCTCATCACCATTATGTATCTAGATTTTGAGCCTCGGGATTTTATTCTTTTTAGAAAGCAATTAGCGCGAGTTCGTCTGTTTTTACTGCTTCTAGTCAATGGATTCTTTAGTGTTTGCCTTGACAGCTGCCTGACCACGCTACCATCCCACGAGGTGGAGCGTTGGGCAGGTCGAGTTCCAAGTGTTGACAGGATTCAACTAGTTCAGAGGTGCGTGCACAACGTGCCACCGATAAAAATCTTAACTAATACCTTGGTAATACCTTGGAATGATTTTCTTTATGCTTTATGATAGATCTCTTATGGTAAATGTCATGCATAAGAATGATATAGATCTCTATGACTTCTTTTTGCTGCAGTGAAATGGGTTGGGAGTACGAACTTGTGTACAACCTGTTTATGTAGGACAGAAAATTAAGATCTTCTCCTCCCCCCCCGCCCCCCACATGAGTTCGTGCAGTGACACTCGATTATAAAAAGCAAAACAGAGATCAACAGAAATATGGGAAATATAAGAAAAAAAAAAAAAAAAAAAAAATGTAATTATGACAGGCTAAGAGTGCTCCATCGTGACAGATCCACTCCTCTCTGCATCCTGTACCCCTGTCATACCTAAGGACACACTATTGCCCATCTGCATCAGTAATCTTAATGTCCCCATCATTTCCATCATCGGCCTGCATGGGGGCTACTGTGCCCACCGGAGTGGCGTTTGCTAGAGAATCCATGATGAAGGCTTCTTCCACGGCAACCTTACGTCTGAACACACGAAGCCAGCGACGACCCCATTGGCGGATAATAGCGTCTTCAGGCAGATCGCCGCTACCATCTCCACGCTCCATCAGCTCGTCGTTGCTGCCTGCAGCCACTGACACAATCGAGTCCTCAATGAACTTGAATAGGGTCTGCATCTCACTCCGCTCACGGGACAGTGTCTCCTCGAGCACACTCAGCTGTGGTTCGTACAAGCCGGGTTGGGTACGAGCCACGACGATCTGGCGCATGCGATTGGTAACCTTGCCAACGGTAGCGGAAATCATTTCAAAGATATGCGCCTTGGCTAGCACCGTCCCGGCATTCAGGGACTCCGAAAGCGCCCATTCAAGGACGGAATAGGGGGTGATGATGGTGTAATTGAGGAGTTTGTCGATGATGTTGATGGCGATACCGGGCTGTTCAGCCCAGTACTCCATCACGGAGGCAATGATTTGGCATCGGGCCCGCTGCG
This sequence comes from Penicillium sp. VS I D KN, assembly GCA_019775415.1. Lineage (NCBI taxonomy): Eukaryota > Fungi > Ascomycota > Eurotiomycetes > Eurotiales > Aspergillaceae > Penicillium > Penicillium sp. VS I D KN. The sequence goes on along the minus strand of JACWFT010000061.1, from coordinate 98,400 downwards.
ATACCGGTCCGATGGCCAGTAGCCGCTCTTTGTTCCGTTCAATGCACGAGAGGACGTGAGAGAGGGATTTGGATCCCACAAAACAGATGGAGGTCATCAAAGCATCCGTTGAAGGGACCTTGGGGTCCTCCACTCCCAAGTTTTGCGCCTGTTCCTCGATCGCTGTAATTAGTGGCTCAATTTCCTCGTCCCCTGCTTTCTTTCGAATGAATTGCATAATCTCCTGTCCCTCTTTGGAGTAAGGAGTCACTATCGTTTCATGGTCAGTGTCAAGGTTTTTCTGTGCAAGCGCCCTTCAAAAGAGGAAACAAAAAGGGTTCACTAACTTTCGGAAAGATATTTGAACTCAGGGGTGTCCTTCTCCTTCTCCTCGGTGATCAAAGGGAGGTAGGGCTCCAGCAAAGTGCCCTTAATACGCTGTGCAAAGCTGAGTCGAATCTCCTTGTCCAAAGCACCATGAATGAAGGCCAGCTTGGGATGAATGGCAGGAAGGTCAAGATCATCAACCCTGGCTCTAGGTTAGCATCCACCATTCTCGATGATAAAAATCCATTACTTACCACTCGCTCCATTTCCATGTGAAACCAAAGTTGCTCAAATGGTGAGCAAACCAGTCAAGGAACCGGTTGCTCAGTTCCAGATCCATGGTCTCGAGGTTGTTGTACAAGAATCGAATAGCACGACCCAAGCTAGGCGCAATGGCGGCAGGGCCAATCTTGCAGCACTCCGTCAAGAGAGCATGGTAATAAACGAGCTTGTGCTCAGGGGTGGGAAGCTGATACAGTTGGGAGAACACGGCATCCACCGCAACGTCCTCTGGCTTCCACGACTGACCCTGGCCCGCAAGATCACGCATTCGGTCAAAGGGCGTGGCACGCTTGACGAAGGTGTCCGGGGTGAAGTAACAATCTACGTCAATCAAATATTTGGCTGTAGCCACGCGGTTGAAGTCGAGAAGATTAATGGTATCTACCAACGCATCTCTCAAGAGCAACGACGTGACATCCGAAGGTGGAGGCACAGTATCGATTTCTTGGTTGGCAAACACTGAAATGTAAACCTCGGGGAAGAGAGGACGGGCACCATTCTGGACAGGGTTAGGGACATTGACCTGCGGAAAAGAGACCTTGTTCACTGGTTCGAAGAACTTTTGACCAAGATCCTGCTCATCCTGCTCAATTTCCTGGACGCCCTTCCAGGGACGGGGGAGGCACTTCAACTCCCAGCCCCGGCTAGCCTCGCCTTGTAGTTGGCTTTGAAGAAGACTGATCACACTGGGCCCAGCGGCTTCCTTGTTCTCCTCGGGGCTGAACGTATTTACTAGGTCCACCAAGGCGTGCGGCGTAGACGCAATAATGTCTGTTTTCTCAAGAAGTCCCATAGCCTGGGTCTCGAAACCCGTGGCAGGGGAGGACATCACATAGGGAATAGTGAACAGGATGACTTTGACAAGCTCCAGACCGAGCAACTGTACCCAATCATTAGTTTCGAGCGCTTCGCCTGGGAACAGAGCCCACTTACGTCTTCCGAGGATGCTGTTTGGAGATCAACCGCACGGGCGAATAGCTCTTCCAGCAGCGGGAAGATACCATCCCCCTCAAAGAGAGGCTGCAGGCCTCCCAAAAAGCGAAGGACAAGCTTCACCTCTCGCCATGACCCCGAATCAATGTGTTTCTGCAGAATCTCGCCTGCTTTCTTCAGCACCTCTGCGCCCAATTCAGCCTTGAGGTTGTAGGCGACCAAAGTTGTTGCCGCCACGAATGGGATTTTCATCGGTTGCTCCTGGACGCTGCATTGAGGTGATGAGGTCAGCCCAGTTTCACGGGTTTCAGAGTATTGGTGTAGATAGGCACACGTACAGGTCCAAAGAAATGTTAACAAAGGTGTCGCGCAGCTCCTCATCATCAAAGTTTTCCGCGGCCGACTTCGCGATCCCAATAATATCATCTTCCACTTTCCGGGCAGCCTGTTCAATGGGCCCTGCGCATCAGTATCCAAGTTCCATAGTTTTCGTAGACAGAAAGCACACAATGCAAGGGCAGTGGGTTCATACGGATTCGGCGATGGTCAGCAGCTGGCGGCGGACCTGGACAAACAAAGGCTCTTCATATCTGCGTCTTTGAGGGCGGCGATCAAAATCATCATCATCTGCCAACTTGTCAGTGAACGTCACTGGGAAGCTTGATCGTGTCACTCACCTCTGTAGCGGCGCTTGCGCCCACCACCACCACCACCACCCCGAGGTCCATGGTTTCGGCGCTCGTAATCGGCCATAACGTGCAAAGTCTGGAATGGACAATGGGTTTCGAGAGAGAAGAATGGTGATCAAAAGATCCGGAGCTCTTAGTAAATGCAAATGGCAGCTCGGAAGTGGGAAAATCCGACCCGAGCAACCATCCCAACCAAACCAAGTCAAACCAAGAACTGGCGACCAAGTGATACTGTATGGTAGGGAATAGTCTCGCTAAGGCTTCATTTGCAGAGGAACTACAACATTCAATCGGAACTATTATCATATCCAAACAAAAAAAAAAATAGAATGATCACCTGTAGACTTTATCCCGGCCAACAGTGGTTTCCTTTTACTTCGTCCTTCCATGAGCTCTCCAGTTCAGCTAGCCATGTCCCCAAGTTATACAAAGTCATATATGGTGATTCATAACCTCGCAAGGTTGCTTTAGTTAGATAAAAACGTCAACTGGTCTGCGGAGTAATCAATGCTTCGTGGTCGGACACTTATATCAAAATGCTAACAAAGAATGCCTTTCTTACATGACCGAATCCGAACAGGGGATCACTCTGCGATACAACGGCACATCTCTACGGGCCACATAGAACAAGGAGCCCATCCGATTCGGATCTGGAAAGTGTAGCTTCATCATCACCGGTCAGGGGAGGAATCACAAAGAAGCCGAGCCAAGCTTCAAGAAGCCTGGCAATGACATTTGCAAAAAGAGAAACGTAGGATCAAAAACATGACACAGCAAGGGAAGGAAAGAAAAAGGGGAAGAGGAAAAAAAAAGGAGGAGGAAATAGAACAAAAAAAAAACGGGGTTTCTAGCGCTGCAAAGTCGAAAGAATTGCGTGGTAAATTGGGGGGACCACGGTCCCGGGTAAAATTGAACGAAAAGCCTCCGAAACCCACGGTGATGCATATCGAATGTCCCGGGATGAGAGCTTTCTGCATAGGGATTTGCTTTCCCTCTCCCCGAATGAAGCTATGCAGTCTTCAATCCCGGCAGACTTGCACAGAAAGGGTATCACTTTTTCCTCCCAAGTGTCGCAGACACAAAAAATAAGAACTCCAGGCCATGACCTTACCACCATTGCGTGACAATCATCAGCCTCCCATGCCCCTTCCCCAAATGAATCAGATCCAATTTTCTGCTCAGCCATGAAAAAGGACGTTTTCCACTTTTCCCATCGCTCCCCCACCACAAAACTCCCTGACAGATGTGCAGTCCCCGTCATTGGCCCGCTGGTTCAATAAGAGGTATGGAAACTCAGCAAAGCCTATGCTCTCTCAAGTGAAGAGCGCCACTCAAAACATGATGGTACTCGGTCGATAGGTCCTCGAGAATCTCTCACGCGCTGTGCGGAAAGCACTACGAACAGACATGTCTCTCGTTGAGGTATTTCCCCCCTCAGTCGAGATGAGCCATCATCTCCTCCTTGGAAAGGGGCTTGAAGTTGTTGATATCAAGGCCGCGCGCTTCCAGAGCCGGACGAGCATGAGGAGGAACGATTTGTTCATTCAGTTCGGGCGCGATCGAAAGTTCTGGATATAGGTTAGCGAAAGTGAGGGGGAAAGAGACCAGCAAGTAGGTCATTTAGTCATGGAGCTTACCATGCCGCGAGAAATCGAAGAGAACGGGCAAGTCCTTGGCGGGGTTGTTGTGATGGCGCGAATCGGGGAAGCGCGTGGCCGGATCCCGGAGTTCGTCAAAGAAGGGGTGGCACATGGCCTCGATGGCCGACAAGCGCTCGGTGGGAGTGTACTCCAGAAGTGCTGAAATCAGGTCGATAGCCTCCGGGGGAGCTTTCCGGAATACCTAGGGTTGGATAATCAGCATCCGAAACGTTGGGCTACTTGGAGCGATAGTTACCTTATTGAAGGGATGGGGCTTGATTTGAGGAAATTTGTGCTCCATGTAATTGGGATTCATGGTCCGGATCTGCTCGCGGGTGGGAGTGCCAAGAACCTTGATGATTTCCACCAGCTGGTCAATACCCGATTCACCAGGGAAGAGGGGTTGTCCTAGCATCAACTCCGCCATAACACAACCAGTCGACCATACGTCTAAATGCAGAGAGAAAAGAAATATAAGTCATGGGCTCGGGATCGTTGGAGGTAAAGTTCGAGTCAGGGAGAAGGGAACGCACCGATCTTGGTTGTGTAGTTGGTCGCACCGAAGATCAACTCCGGCGCCCGGTAGTAACGAGAGCAGATGTAGGAGACGTTGGGTTCGTTTTCAATCAGAATCTTGGCAGATCCGAAATCGCACAGCTTCAGGATTCCAGTGTTAGGGTCCAGGAGGAGGTTCTGGGGCTTGATGTCGCGATGACAGATTCCTTGGGAGTGGATGTAGGCCAGCGACCGGAACAGCTGGTAGATGTAGAGCTTGACCTCGAGCATGGGCATAGTGGTCTTGAGTTTGTTGAAGTAGCGCGAGGCACGGTACACGGTTTCGGGGACATACTCGAGAACCAGGTTAAGGTACACTTCATCTTTCTACAATAGGAGGGGGAAAAAGGTCAGTGGGAGCACCGGGCGGGAGGGCGATTTCATCACCTACTCGGTCACCGTTGGAGTAGTAAAAGGCCTTCAGCTCGACGATATTCGGATGGCGCACAATCCTCATAATTTGGAGCTCACGATTCTACAGGCTCATCAGTATCTTTCTGGTAGCCATTTTTTCTGGTTAAATCCGCCCTTACCTTGAACCGCTTGTCCTGGAGGACTCTCTTAATGGCAGCATCTTCGCCGCTGGGGGCCATCTTGGTCTGGAAAACCACACCAAAGGATCCATTGCCCACAATCTTGCACTGAGTGTACGAGATCTCTTTGTGCTCGCCAGTAAGGCCATCTTGGACCTTTTCACGTATAACCTCTGTGGCGGGGAGGGAAGAGCGAACGTTAGTTGGAGGGGGACGAGATCCAACGCAATTGAGGGAAGACTTACCACCCATGCGCAAACTTGGGAATAACCCAGGTCGACTCTGTGACATGGCGGGGAGTGCTATGGAGGAAGAGGAAAGGAACCCGTTTTGGGCGTGGTAATCGGTGGAGTCAAGCTGGGAGGGGAGGGAGGGGGTGGGCGGAAGGTCCGAACGGGGCGAGATGAGAAGAATAGGTGGTCGAATGCCAAGAATGCAGGAAAGAGGGAAAGGAAATCCCAAAAAGGTGGAATGAATTGGTGTGTAGGAGGAAGGGAGGGACCAATAACGTCGAATTGAGGAAAATCCAAAGGGTTAGATTGGGAGTAAGAAAATTGGGTAAATTGGGTATTGGGGGTGTTAAGGTGTTAAGGATTCAGGGCGACTTCGGAAAAGGTGACGTTGACGCTTGGAAAGTTCAAAGGAAACAACGTTAAGGGCCACGGAGGGGGAGGGAAAAAAACCAGGAAAAGTGTAAAAATAATAGGAAAAATTAGGGGATTTTTTCAAGGTGATTATTTCCAACAAAAAGGAAGTCCCCCCCTAATAAAGGAAAGAAAGAAAAGGTGCTGGAGAAGAGAAAAGAGAGGGGGCGGGAGAGTCCAATGTTCAATACCAGCGCCATAGGACTAGGAATCCCTATAACTAGTAGATATCTATAGGGCTTAGAAAGAATGGAGTAGCTTTGTTTTTTTTGTTTTGTTTTTTTGTTTATTATATGATTCACATAAAACTAAATTGATATAGTCCTACAGAGAAGGAAATTCCCTCTTTCCTCGTCTCTTTCTCCGCCTTGGATGAATGTCGATTGTGAATTGGATCCATGTATTACTAAAATTACCGAATAACCATTACAGCACTAATCTTACGGGAATGATCTCATCGACGATACGGATGATTTGGGTTACCCGGTAATGATACACATCCAACTCCAGGGCGCATCTTTTCAAAAGTGGATATAAGTTACTTCATGACAGCCCAAGTCCAGAACATGTACACTTTCCTACCTCTCTAACGCTCTTCTTGCTCCCTTCTATTTTAGGGGACTTTGCTTGAAAAGGTCACGTTGAACGGAGATACTGATGTTCCGCGAGTCCCGTGTCGGCTGACCAGCCGTGATTTTCCCAGGAACGACGCTGATTGGCTGTACGAAGTACGACCTCGTGACCACCATGTCATCGAGTCCAGCTGACTACTGCATCCAGGTGCGAAGAGGCGAGAATAGAAAGAAATCCAGAAAAGAGCTTGGGCCAAGTGGAGCTTAGACACCTAGTAGTCCTAACTAGACAAAGTTCCATGTATACCTGGGTTCTCGATCATCTGATAGATTTCCATAAATGAGGAGAGTGGGTACTTCCTTAATACCTACTGTAGATAACCTACATGCTTTCCATTATGCGTTTCCTAAAGGTCTCTCCTTTTTGACTAATTTAAATGATACCTATATTACTTTTTCGGCCGATCTAGTTTCAGAGCTTGAGCCATGCCATGCGAGATACGGCACGAACGGGACCCGGCAGCTCAACACCGAACTGTCGATCCCCGACTCATTCGAGTATCCCAGCGTGCAGGGATTCCTCTTGGCATGTGAGATGGAAAGGCTCATCCAGCCGACGTCCGGCCCCGAATGATTGGGAGTCCGGCCGGGGATGAAGAAATCTAAACCAAAGTCAAACCCCTCTTCTGCCTCATATCTCTGTGTATATGGCGTGGGCTTTACCGAACCAGACAAAGTATAGGGGGTGGAAAAAAGCGAAAGGAAAGCTAGGAAGCTTGGAAGCTAGGGAGATCTATAGAGTGGGCTGCAGAACCCGAAAGACTGGACTAGAAGCCTTCTTGCTTTTTTTCTTGTCTCCTTTCGGGATAAGGATGGCTCACTGGACTCAAGTGGATGCTCTAGATTTCTAAATCTAAAATTCTTTTTTATTTTTGAATGTGGGAACCATTGAAAGGGCGTCTAGGAATGTTTCGGTTCCTGACACTTGCCCCTGATGCCATGGCCATCTCACACAACAGATCGAGTGTTCGACACAAGTCTGAGATCCACCAATCATGACGGATGACAGAAGGCACCGCAATCCCAGGCCCAACGCACCCGTTGAGGACCAACCATTCGCTCGATGCAGAACCCGCAGATGGTAATGCACCTGGCTGAAAAGGTCCGAGGTTGAGAAGCTTACAAGCTGTGCGGTACACATACCAGATGTACCAACAATACCCGGCAGAACAGGTCTTTTGCGGCATACCGGTAATTACGCCAATCATCCCCGACCCTAAAAGCAAAATTACCGCAGTAGTAGCACGGAGGGCATCGCACATCACCAGATCAATCCGGGGGCTGTGGCATATTAACTCGCCACAACTTTGTCAGGCGACGCCGCTGTCATCCGGAAGTGACGTAGGCAAACTGGTGAGATGGTGGCACGGCCCAAAGGTCGAACGGCAAAGATATTCTCTCGGAAGATCTCTTTGCGCTCTCTCCCTCTCTCTCTGGCTGGTTCGGGACCCAGTACCAGATTCTACCCGTGAACCAGTCTGCCTACATTCAATACTAATCTCGCCAATGGATCAGAGTGGAACTCGCAATTCCACACAATTTACCAACCTCTTGGTCCACATACCTGTACCTGGCAGGCTCATCTCGGCACTTCCTGCTACATGATCTCTCCTGCAGATGGAACCCATGGAAAGGGGCGGGAATGGTCCGATGTCCAAGAGAAAGCAAGGGCCATGACATTCCATGTCTCTGTCAGACACGTGGATAACATCAATGAAACTCGCATTGTAAGAGCAAAAACACATTTACCCAAACAAATCACAGGTTACACCGTGAGATGATCCTAGGGATCTAGGAATGCACTAAACTATGCGAATCATGAAAGCCTCTCTGGATCAAGGTGATGATGTTATTCCCGAGTGATCTACCCTTTCGCGACGATCCAAATTTATACCCTTGGTCTGATCTCATCCCAACGCGTCTATTGACACTATTCCAGACACGGGAAGGTATCCACGTCCTAGGGAAATAATCATCCGTTAGTGCGAGAACTAAAGATTAGTTCGTCTCTCAACGTTACTCTTGTATTAATTTGACCATATCCCAACCCATGGGGCGAATGCTCATGAGATTAGAGAAATGGCAAGAGGAGGTGGGGGGCAACACACATGCAAATGGATCCAGTTCTGTTTTTTTTTGCACAGGAAATTCAATGTAAAAAAAAAAAAAGAAAAAGAAAAAGAAAAAAATCAATCGAACAATCCCAAGTCCGAACGTCCCAAGTGCAACCAGTTCGGATACGCGCCCATGTGGATAATCCCCTCCTTACAGTACCCCCCCCCCATAAAACCCATCTCATTTTACCCAGCCAATTTCGAGGAGAAACGAAGAATTACCGCGCAAACGAACAAGGCCCGGCCCTGATTGGATGAATCCCGAGGGGGAGGGTCTCGGGCCCCCGCCCTCAAACTGTAAATGTTGAGACCTTCAGTCCATTTGGTCCCCGCAACGCCTTTGTCTCCGGCCCTGTCATTGTTCCGATGCATGTCGAGTAACCCGGGAACCGTTGGGAAATGATGTCAACTGGGTTGAGGGCACTCCGGAAGGAGAGAGGGAGAGGGAGACAAATGCATATATCTATGCCGGGAAGCCCTATCCACAGTGCATGTGTCTTGTGTAGGGCTCGAAACGAAACTTTAGGTACAGACTATGTACTTTCAAAACACAGGGCTAGCATTTTTATCCAAAGAAGCCTACAGCCTTGGAGACCACTGCATGGGTATAGATCTATGTTCCACATTGGAAGACCTGTGATCTGATCCTGCCATGCCACGCCTCTGGCTTATACAGCAAAAGATCGCTCTAGCGGAACCCACGTCCAAAAAGCAGGGAAATTGGCCATGGTATTTCGCTGAGACATATGTGGGGTCTAATGGGGTTGAACGGTTTGCTCCCACAAAAGGTGCATAAGTCCAAGCCCACATCTGCACTCCGGAGTCTCTTCGTTGGAGGGCGCGGTTGAAGTTCTCCAGTCCGCCCACTCACTAGTGGATCCCATTTTCTCGGTTGGCTTTTGGTCCCAAATGTCACCAATTACAATACCAAACATGAACCACTCAGGCACATGGGCATCTGATGATCAATGCATACTGAGTTTGATACATAGACATTCCCATATATAGGTGTAATGCCGCAGTAGAGAGGCCAAGACGTGAACCTCCCTTCATTATTGGATAGGCAGGCATCGGTTTGCTTGGGGTATTCGGGTATCTTCTCGGGTATGTTTCGGCATGTAGCTTTCGGAGATGACTTGCTACTCGGTTTGGGTAATTTTTGGGTTGACCGTGGGGGGAAATATCTCCTGGTACTTCGAGATTATGTTCCATTGAGCTGATAACATACTCTCTCTACATCCCATCAATTGTACTATACACGCAAAGGCTCGACAATAGTGTTTTACATTGGTCCGTCTATGATGCGACAAAATAACCACTCTCCAGTGCAGGCACCTCCCACCGCACAACCCCTCGCCATCCCGACTATCCAGGTCATGGAAGAAAATCAAACCGAAGAAAAACAAGACATGAAACCACGGACCAAAAAAAAGGACATTAGCCGAAGATGCGGGCATCAGATGTGGGTGGAGAAGAAAGTTATCGGAAAAGGGAAACGGAGTGTGAATCTATACAACAAAGAACAAGGGGAAACAAATCAAATGGAATATCCATGGCGCCAAACTGCCGCCTGCACTAGCAACCCGTGTTCAAAAGGATATACCGAGGGGGGAAGTGATATGCCATGTCAATCCAGACATTGGGGGGAGCGAGAAGACTACTAAAACAGAGGATGAAGGGTGATTAACCCAAGAAACGTGACTTGTCACGAGACTTGAGGGATGAGTGAAGAGTTAAGGAGTTTAGAAAGGAGGGGGGATCATGCTGGCGGGGTCAGCATTTTCCTGTTGCTCCATCAACTCCTCACCGGCGATCTCAAGAGACACAGCGAGGCCAACCTTGGCGGTTTGCTAAAGACGAGTTAGTATCAAAGGGCCATGACATTGTCAATGCAAGCAGAGGGGCCGAAACATACCTTGGACTGGTCAATCTCACCAGCGAAGCTGAGGGAGATGGGCATAGCGATGCGCTTCTCGAGAAGACAGCTGACCTTGCCGGCGCTATCGACCTGCGCACGGAACGAAGAGGCGCGGAAGTCGTACTTGGCACCAATGGCAGTGGTACCTTCGCGGCTGGGGCCACCCATCATCATGGCAGCAGCGTTGGGGGCGAATTGAAGGTTCATATCGACACCGGCCTCCACACGCTCAGAGAGCTTGCGCCAGTAGGTGGCAGCAAAGGTGCCCTGGGCCTGGAGCTGAGCAGTGCCGATCCAATCGTCACCCTTGTACTTGGCGCAGTAGGACAGAGCAGTCTCTGGACGAGCGTTCATGGCTTGACGCTGCCAGATTGCCTCGAAACCAAGGGCCAGGGCGGGTGTAATGGACTGGAGGTAGCTTCCAACAAAAATACCGGTGAGGCCACCCTCAAGGGTAGAGGGATTGAAGGCCTTCAGGGATGCAGAGAAATCAGCACCAGTATAGTCGTTATCGATCTGGAGCAGACCCTGGGAGCCGCCAGCCATAATCTGCGCGTTGGTCTTGGTGACCAGCGCCGGGTTCCAACGGTAGTTGCAGACCGCAGCGAGGGTACCGTCGTTTCCGAGGTTACCTTGCATGAAAACCTATTGACAGACAAATCATCAAATTAGCCACTGATCCCAGATGAACTCGTAGATGAAGCCACGAAGAAGAATGAATCGATGGTTCTTACCTTGGGGCTTCCGTACATGGTGGAGAAGTTGTAGGGAGGCAGGTTGCCGGATCCGCCCATCGCGAACGCGTGCGACACACGGAACAGAGGAGACATGCCGAAGACCTTGGTCAAGTCGGCACGGAGACCAGTGAACATGAAGTTGGTCAACAGCACGTCCTTCTGGACCTCGCGGGCGAGACCATCCACGGTACCCGGGTTGGGCAGGTTGAGCAACGCCCTCCGGTCAGAGAACGAGTTGTATGCATCCTTGATCGCCGCGGCCGCGGGGTTTTCCGTCAGGAAGGAGAGAGATGATGTGACGTCGGACATTTTGAAGGTTGGAGATGTGGAATTATAACCGGTGTCGTCACGCGATGCCGGTCAATGGGATTTCGTTGCGGACAAGGGCAATGGGTAGAAAGAAAAGATGAAAACCAGCCCGGAAGATCTGGGACGAGCGAACGACACAGATCAGGATGTAGGAGACGGAGGGCTGTATGGACTTTTGATGATTCACCGGGGAATCGGGGGTTGACTATGAAGGAAACGGAGCTGAAGACTTGACCGTGAAAAATGCCAGTTCCGTCGGCATCTTCGGTGGCTGCCGTCCGCCCTTGTTTATGTCAGCGCCGCGGCCAATTGGATCGTGTTTTTGGTTGCGTTGCAAAACACCAATCGATTTAATTTGAATATGGATGTCGAGGATGTTTTTGAATTGGTCATTTTAATCTTCGCATATCGATGGCAGCTATTAGATGGCAAGGTAAAATAGGATTTCCCGAGGAGGTTGAGTTGAAGCATTGGCAGTGTTTACTGGGGAGAACATTCAAGGACCAAAAAAAGGTTCCACCCGATATCTACTCTCACCGTTATCATATACCGCTTGTGCCCGAGCCCAGACTTAGCTTCCAACTTTCTCCTCCAAAAGACTTCACCTCCCAGGGATATCTTTGGTGTAGTATCCATTTACTCCCAATCGAGGATACCAAAAGTAATCCTCTTAAGACGCCACGTTCCCAAGTGAATATTTGCGTCATTTAGGTGCAGCCCCGCGATCATGGACACCTTACTGTAAGTCTCCTTGCCCTGGAAATTGAGGGCTCGCTGGCCATGAAAAAAACATCATGCTGCTGCCACTTGAAGATTTGAGAGACGAAGCATATCACATACCGTGATTGTGGCTAATATCTCTGAAAATTACCTTAAATATCTTGCATCCTTGGAATTCCAAAACTGACGTCAACCAGCACAGCAGAGATCGTGGCCAACTCGCCCCAGTTCCGGCGAAAGTCCTCGATTTTCGTCGATGCAATCCATGATCTACCTGAAAAGGCCGATCTTGCCCCGGCACAGCTGTACAGCACGGAATCCGGTCGGCTTTTCCACTCGGGCCGGATCGTCATCATCACCGTGGGTTTACCCGCCAGAGGCAAGACGTACGTCAACCCTAACCAACTATACAATCATCTGGTATGGGTCAGAAAAGCTAACATTATCACATGGAAAAGACACATTTCTGTTGCATTGGCACGATATCTTCGATGGTCGGTTCTCCGTGTGCTATGAAGTGCTAAGTGCCTCGATTCCTTGTAAGAACATGCTAACGAAGATCAACAGGCTTGGAGTCAAAACCAGGATCTTCCATCTAGGTGACTACCGACGTGCCACGATTCCATTTGGTGAGGATATGCCTGATGATTATTTCTACGTGAACGGTAAGGGCAGTAATTCATAACCAGAGTTCCCATGATGCTCACAAGGTTCTTAGCAACCGCCTCATCTGTCCTTCTCCGCCAGAAGATTGTCAGGAAATGCCGAGAAGATATATACCATTTTCTGAACCATGAGAATGGCCAAATTGCAATTTACGACTCCGTAAACCCATTAGCCTCGGGGCGGCGGTCACTTGCCAAGGAGTTTGCCAAACATGACATCGAGGTATGTAAAGCCCACTTCTCAATCCGACGTGGATTCCGGAACACTTATCAGTCAAACGTTTTTAGACACTGTTCATTGAGTCTTGGTGCGATGATGAACGTATTATCGAGGAAAACGTCCGCAGGGTCAAGATTTCTTCTCCAGATGTGAGTCTGATGTCTAGCATTCATACATTCGATTTCCTAAGTGTACTCTAGTATGTTTCATGGAGTCCAGAGGATGCAGTCAAGCATTATCTTACTAGAATATCCTCTCGAATTCCCCAGTTCCAGACTATGGAGGAGAAGGACCTGAACTACATCAAGGTTTGAATTCTTGTCTGATACTTACCACTGGACCCCCTGCTAATCTATATAGATGATCAATGCGGGAGAGCGATTGATAGTCAACAACCGCAGCTTCGGGTACCTCTCGAACCGTATTGTGTTCTATCTGCTGAACCTTCACATCAAGTCTAGACGCACGTACTTTGCGCGGGTACGTGACTTCCCTCTGACCATCAAGAGCATAAAACCGACTAAAGATACACATAGGCTGGCGTCTCATTAGAGGCAGACTCTTACAAAGCCGATGCCTCTCTCTCCGAACAAGGAGAGGATTATGCTAAGAAAATGACTGAATGCTTGCTTGCTCACCGAGAGGCTGAGAACCAGACAAAAATTTCCCAGGGCGAAACTGGGAACGAATTGCGGCCTTTGAAGGTCTGGACGTCGACCAGACGCCGTACAGTGGAGACCGCGAGATACCTTCATGAGAAAGGTTACAAGGTCCGCCAGCGGTCTCAAATGAGCCAACTCAACCCGGGAGTCTGCGAAAAAATGTCAGAAAGACGCATCCGAGCCGAATACGCGGATGAAGTCACCAAGCACGAGCTGGATCCTTACCACCACCGCTATCCTCGTGCCGAGGTAGATTACTTCCCCCAAATCAAAGACTTTGGGACGACACTGACACTGATTAGTCTTACCATGATCTTGCTGTCCGCCTGGAACCGATCATTCTTGAATTGGAGCGAGAGCAAAACGATCTGCTGATTATTGCGCACGAAAGCGTTCTCAGAGTCTTATATGGGTACCTCATGGCTTGCAACGCTGCTGATATTCCCTTCTTAGAATTCCCTCGTGATGAGATTATTGAGGTATTTGATGGCAGACCTGACTTATATTCTTATGCAGCTAATTCAACATAATTCAGATCATCCCGGAAAGCTACCAAAACGAGGCACAACGGATTCATATTCCCGATCTTCCCGAAGAAATCATTCCAGCCTCCCCTGAAGACCTGAAGATTCCAGTGCCCCCAAGTGGATTTGTCTCTCCGATGCAAGGATTGGGAAGTCCACAAGATGGTCTGGCGACTCCCCAGAGTGGCTACCGTACTCCCAGTGGAATTCGCACTCCTCGTGAACCCGAAAGGCTATCACAGCAACACGTCGAAGATGTTGTTTAGGGCCAGCAACGCCCCTATGCTCAATTTAGCTTGACTTAGTTGTGTAGGCCTTTTCGGTTGTGAGTTCCATGATTATTCCTATAGGTTTAATCGTTCAACATCTAGCCTCCATGCAACGTCGATACAAACACAATATTATCTCCTGGCTGTAATTCATACGCTTCTTCGCCTTCCAATTCCCAGTCGGCGTCGTTGATCAGAACAAGAATCCCTGGCCGGCTATCCCAAATATTAGTCTCAGATTGATGGCTGTTGGAGAGGAAGAATGTCAATGTTACGTACACATTGTCCTCCATGATGAATAGTTCCTTCCTTTGGTCTTTCATTAGGTTGTCGACCAGGTATCGGAGTAGATATGAAATATTTGGCTGACTTCCATCATCCAGGAGGCCGGGTACTGTGATTTTATGCTTGCGCTCATTGGAAAACAAAATCTCTAGTCCGCCGCTGTAAAAAGCAATCAGTACCGAGGAAGTTAATCTGGGGATGCGGGTAGTTGGTACGTAAACTCGACAGTGATGGGAATAGGAGCCACGCCCCCACTGGTGGAATCAGCCATGGTTTGTGCGGTGATTAAGCTTGAGGTGAAATGTGGGATTCCAGGATGGTGATATGATTTCCTCAATTGAAACCGACGAAGCTCGACAATGGATTGGCAAGAAAAGAGGAAGACAAGGAGGGGCTTGAGGCGGTAGCCTCTTATCGATAAGCTACTTCCACAATTTATCTTTTGCGACAGCTCTTTTCTCCACCAGTTTCCACATTCAAAGCACATAACCTGGGTCATTCGACTTGTTGCTAGCTATGGCTTCTGTCGTACCTGACTACATTAGTGTAGGTGGAAACCGCCACCCAGGAGCTGCAGATTGGGATGTCCGGACAGGCGTGCTCGCCTTTGGAGCGGATAATAATGTCGCCTTGTGGGAGCCTCTAGTAAGTCCATTGCGGCTCAATGTACTTGTCATGACACACGTTGGCATACTGACAGCCACTCAAGGATGATTTTCACCGGGGTGTGTATGCGCTTCTTGTTGGGCATTCCGACAAAGTCAGCGTGGTCAGATTTTACACCTGCCCCTCATCGGGGACGAGACTGCTTCTCACCGGCTCCGTCGATCGCACAATTCGAGTTTGGCGCCAAGATACCACCGAACCTCGCAATTACAGACATGCCTTTACTCTCGAGGGTCACACCGGGTCGGTCAACGCGATAGCCGTGGCTGACGGGACGAACATTGTTGCATCTGGAGCCGCAGATGGAACTGTCCGGGTCTGGAGAATCAATGCAGTGGAATCGAAGGGCGAGATGATGGAAACCTTAATGATGACACCTCGCTTCTTTCCATTGTGTTTGTCTCTACGAGCACTCGAAGGCGAAAATCGCCCACTCGTTCTAGCTGTCGCAGGAACTACAACAAAAGTGCAAATATACGTTGCAGAAGAGTCTGTTGATAAACCAAACTTTCAACGCCGTGCCGTTCTTGCAGGTCACGAAGCTTGGGTCCGGTCTCTCTCGTTTACGGTGGATAAACAGAGTAAGACCAACGATATCCTGCTTGCATCCGCCAGTCAGGACAGATACATCCGTCTATGGAGATTGCGTCAGGGTGAAGCAAATGCTCCTGCACCTATTGACGATGCTGATCCTTTGCTGGGTGGCATGGAGCCTACACTGTCGAACAAAGCTCATGAATTCGAGGCAGCTGGCTTGAAGTACTCCATTACCTTTGAGGCTCTTCTTTTTGGAAACGAGGACTGGATCTACACCACTGCATGGAACCCCGATCCCAACCGATCCCAGCTTCTCTCTGCCTCTGCAGATAACACAGTCACTATCTGGGAGCAAGACTCGATGTCGGGAGTCTGGATGTCGATTGAAAGAATGGGAGAAATCAGTGTACAAAAGGGATCAACCACCGCGACTGGAAGCGCTGGTGGTTTTTGGATTGGACTGTGGTCGCCAGATGGGAAGCAAGTGGTAAGCCTGGGCCGCACAGGCAGCTGGCGCGTGTGGCAGCATGACTCTGAAGCAGATGTTTGGGTGCAAAAGTTCGGCATTTCGGGACACGTACGTGCAGCCAACGGCGTACAGTGGGATCCCAGTGGTGGCTATCTGCTCTCAACCAGCTCAGACCAGACTACGCGTCTTCATGCCGAATGGTTGCGTGAGGACAAACGCTCGTGGCACGAGTTTTCTCGCCCCCAGATTCATGGGTACGACCTGAACTGCATTGACACCTTGGGGCCCTTCCAATTTGTCTCTGGTGCTGACGAAAAACTTCTGCGGGTTTTCAACGAACCAAAGCAGATTGCTGATCTTCTTGGAAAGCTCACAGGGTTTGAACAGACCATCGAGGGTGATCTCCCAGACACGGCCGAAATTCCAGTTCTAGGCCTGTCGAATAAAGCACAAGGAGACGAGGCACCAGTGGATGAGGAAGAAACTGATGGGGTGAAAATATCTGCACCCGTTGTCAATCTGAACACTGACACTCCGCCATTGGAGGATCAACTAGCTCGATACACACTGTGGCCGGAGCACGAAAAGCTTTATGGCCATGGATATGAGATTTCAGCGGTTGCAGTAAGCCACGACCGCAGACTCATTGCCACTGCTTGCAAAGCCACTAGTATCGACCATGCAGTGATTCGACTATATGATACATCAGACTGGCATGAGATCAAGCCTTCTCTTACTGCACACTCCTTGACCATCGCCGACCTCTCATTTTCCGACAACGACCAATATCTCCTCAGTGTGGGTCGAGACCGACAATGGGCCGTTTTCGCACGGAGTGAACAAGACCCAACCGTATTCACCAATTTCATCTCCAACCCCAAGGGTCACTCTCGGATGATTCTGGGGGCTGCTTGGGCACCAGTGACTACAAAATATGTCTTTGCCACGGCAGGACGTGACAAATCAGTTAAGATTTGGCAAAAGACCGACGATACTTTCACCTGCAAGACCACCATTGCGTTGACATCCGCCGTTTCAGCGATCGCTTTCCTGGCTGCTCCGTACAAAAACTCATTTGTTCTGGCTGCGGGAGAGGATAGCGGTGCCGTTTCAATCCACCGAATCAACATCGGTACTCTTGAAGCACAGCTTGTCGTGGCTATTGACCAGACCATGGCACCTTCCAGAGCCATCACAGAGCTGTCATGGCGACCTGTGTCGGCCGAAGAGACAGACAGCAAACCCCATTTTGATCTTGCAGTGAGCAGCGAAGACACCTCTACACGGATATATGCCATTTCGAATCTGGCAGCGTGACCTATGGTAAAATTTGATCCCTGAATAATGCCCAATGAATGTGTAGAATTGTACATAGATCTGAGGAGTCGTGAAGTATAAAATACAGAATCGAATCAAGTGTATGGAGAGTTACATGGTGGATCGCCATTCTGTGAATGCTGGTGAAAGTATGCCACCATGCCCTGACTCTTCAACCTTGATCACCTCAATGACCGGGGACTTCTCCCGTTTCCGAATCTTCCAAACCCCATCCTGCTGAATAGTCTGCTTGAGCCCTAGGGAAATATCCATTAGCTTCTTGGACAGGGCAAGAGCGGGAATAAGCATACAGTCCAAGAATGCAGCAGCAAAGTTGATACAGATGTTCCCATCCCAAGAACCTCTCCCAATTTTCTTAACCTTGCCGGGAATACTGGCTGTATCGAGCTCTTCCAAACGATGCACGATGCCGTGTTGATCTCGAAAGCCGACGATGATTTTGGGTACACCGAGCAAGAAGGATTGTGCCCAGAATTTCAACAACTTTCGCTCATATTTGAGCATGTCGCGGTCGTTGCGAATCTCGGCCGATGTCTTCAGCTCGACCCAGTGAATAGGGTCTTCCTTCCTCTCTGGTTTACAGTCCCACACTAAGACGACCACATCAGTTGGACAATCCCACATTTCCCCCTGGTCCTCTGAATACGGCTCACCGGCATCGACTTCACCCCCAAGGATCATGCGTGTGTTGCCAATTCCGGTCTTGACCACCGAACAATACTGCGCACTGTTATTGACAACCTGATTTGGCCGTGCTTCGATTTCTGCACGGGTCATGGAATCCCATGGCTTGGGAAGAACAGACAGGACCTCGAATTTATAACCTGGTATTCTCAGCGACCATTGTTGAAGAACCTTGGAACGTGAATCCTACCCCAATACATCATCATTTCCTGTGATGCCATGCCTGGTGGCATTCTTTGATTTTTCTGGATTTCTTTCTGTTCATTCTTGTACGCGTTGTTCTCTTCGATGAAGCTAAGATGGTGATGTCAATCAGGGTGGACTCAAAAACACCCCTAGCTTAAAACACGCACATTGTACCCTAAGTCAATGTTAGATACCTTAAATATGTTCATGGAGTAATCATTCATACCTGAAAGCATGTCGCATTCATCTCAAAGCTAGCAATAGAACATTAGCATGGAGCATGAGTCTTGATGGACCTCTACCGAAAACGTACCCATTCATCATATCGTAGGGAGCCGCCAAGATCTAAAAGGTATTAAAGCCATACATATGAGACACAAACCTCATATCCCGGAGTGTGTGTGGTATATGCAACTAATACATAGCACCTACCTTGGTCATCATGCCACGCCAGGTGACGATATCAGCATCGCATTTCTTTTGTGTGTCCTTCTCTAGGGCAGTGATCGTATCTAGTAATGCATCTAGATGCTCATCACCAGCGTCATTGAGCTTTTGGAACGTATTAAATCCAAGATTCAGATCAGCTGGTAGACTGGGCGGATAGTAGTACGTCAGGGATGACTCCCCTAGTGAGAATCGACGCTCATTGTCATAGGAGAAGCAAGTAATTTCCTGTCAAGTTCTCAATTCCTTGGGCTCATTGCATATAAGATTATCATGAACTTACTTTCGGTCGTCGAATAGTAGTATTTGAACCGGAGAAGCGGTTCACTGGCTGGATGTCAAATGTGGATTGACTCATGGCGATAGATCCAGTCAACTTGCAAGAATGACACGTCTGTTTTGTATCATATTCAAGTGCAACAGTAGCAATTTGGTCTTGGTAACAGGGTCAACTGGTCAAGTAATATCAGACTCGTTTGGCTCTTTCAGGGTTGCAAGGGACCTTTTCACCAACAGTTAGAGTTGAATGAGGAGCGCCAGTAAGTAGCCGCAAGCGTCAAATGTATGGAGATACCAACAAAAGAAGCTAGGAAAGCGATAGACAAGCTAGCAAAGAGAGAGGGTTGTGAGGAGGAAATTGGATCAAGGATCCCCAGTCACGGAGCCGCGTTCCCCACTAAACTCTGGGAAATTGGGACTGCGAACAGCTTTCCCGTTCCCCATCGTTAAGCTTGGATCCTGCACTCCTTTCCGTTGCTTTGCACTGGAATTTCCCCCCCGAAAATGACTTCCAAGATTGATAAGACTATTGCCCGCCAGCAAGAAAAGTGAGACTTGATTCTGATTCGCTCCCCAGGAATCGAATGGATCGGTATGCTGACAGCCCACTTTCTGCACAGGATCGCGGCCGGCGCCTACTATGAAGCCCACCAACAACTACGCGTGATCGCGGCTCGCTATATCAAGGCCTCTAACTGGGACGCCGCCGCAGAGATCCTAGCTGGTGGTGCGACCGCTCTACTGAGGGCTGGAGCCCAGCAGGGTGCCTCGGCGAGTGGTGGAGACCTGGCGATCATGCTGGTGCTCGAGGTTTACAAGAAGGCAGAATGGCAGATCTCAGGACGTGCCGATGATGCAGAGAGCCGCTCCCGAAAGAGTGAGCCGTCTACTGAGTCCTTGCAGGAAGTACTACCGAAGAGATGGCTGACTGGTTGTGATGATAGAGCGCCTTATCGAGATTCTGCGCGAGTTCCCTTCGGAAGAGCCTACAAGAAAGCGGTACATTCAGGAGATTATCGGATGGAGTGGGCAATACGGGCCCCTGGAGCGTGGAGACCCGGACCTGCATCATGCAGCTGGCTCAGTCTACGCAGAAGGTTGGTTATTCGGATGTTCGTCTTGGCCAATCCTATCTAACCAAACGGCTGTTAGATAACGAGCCGTACGAGGCCGAAAAACATTTGATCCTAGGAACGTCGGAATCGGCGGAGACTCTAGCGAAACTTGAATATGAGTGGTACACTCATGACGAACCGCACACCGCAGCGCTATATGCGTCGCGCGCCATCTTCCCATACCTCACGACAGGCAACCTCCGCAGTGCTAACAAGGCGTTGCTCATCTTCACCACTCGGCTATCAACATCGAATCCGTCTCTTGGTGTGCAAGAGGTGAGCAGCGCCAGCTCCGATGTTCGGGTGTACCCTGCTCTCCCATTGCTCAACTTCCTGAGCATGTTGCTTCTGACGATTCAGCGAGGAAGTGCCGATCTATTCCGACAGCTTACCGCACACTATGCGGCACAGATTCGGGACGTGGGCATATGGGACGAGACTTTGGCACAGATTGGTGAGCAGTACTTTGGGATCAAGATCCCTCGGCAGGGCAACCCCCTGTTTGACATGATGAGCGGCATGTTGTTCGGTGGAAACCAAGGCAACGCAGGCCCAGCTCGGCCCGCTGTGAAGAAGGTTGAGGCACCGCCGTCGAACATGGACCTTGACTAGCCGGTCAAACCGGAGTGCTCAAGGGCCGATTTCTCTCACGTTGTGCATGTCCAAGTGACCGTGTAATGAAAAATGAAAGTACATGTAGCGCGTTTTTACGTTGATCTTCTAGACTCGTGTCTGGATTTCTGGCTCGAACATCCAATTGTCGTCGTCCAAGGAGCTGGCCTTTTTGAGCAAACTCTGATGAACAATATTGAGAATTTCTGTATAATCTGTTATTACTTGATTAGGAGAGGAAAAGTCACCGCATCTTACCATCAGGCTCACCACTCGACTGTCTGTTGCGATGGCGAATCATCATCTCGACCAGCGCGGCCTCGTAATCTAGACAACTGTCAGTTGACAGCCAACAGACGCTACAAATCAACGAGCAAACATACTTTCTTTCTCCCGTTCCATGTCCAATGACTCAAAGCTTGTTTCGCCGGCCTCAAGCTCATCCAGCTCTTCCCCATTATCACCAACAATGCTTCTGCTCGGTAAAGCAGGCATGTCAAGCTTGTAGCCTCCATTCTTATCGCGTACCACAATGTCCTTATTCTCTGCCAACTTCGTGCTTCGAGTGGAGGAGGGGTCAGAGACGGTTGGCTTCAGCCTGTTGGAGGGGCGGTTTGAGAGGCCATTATGCCCAGGTGGTACGGCCCCATTGGGAGGTCCTGCAGATGCAGGCCGGCGGCTCAGGTTCTGGTGGAAGAGATTTCGTCGAACCGATGTTCCCGTATTCATTATTGTGTATTCTGCCAATGGATGAGGTTGTAGCCGAGGTCGTGTGTTTTGAGGGGGTTGCAGATTGTCTCACACAGACAGGAGGGTTGGGAATTCGGAGAAATGTAGGTAGTGTATAGATAGATTACTCGTGTCGCATGAAGTCGGAAGGGGACATGGAAACGAAAGAATATGCTTAGCTGTAGACCGAGTCTGCGTCAAAGCTGAACATGAGAGAGTTGAAGAGTGCAAATGCGGTGGACGCTGGAGACGGACCGGACAGTAATGCGGCTTAAAGGACTAAAGTACATACCACAGAAACTCACAAAACTAAATAGCGAGGGAATAACAACTAAAGATATTAAATCAAATCCCAATGGAAAAGTTGCTGATTTTTTTTTACACAACTTTTATAGATCAATTCCACTAAGCTGACCCTCCTAAGAGGTTTGGTGCACAGGCCATTAGATAAGTTATCGCGGAACGCGTTCGCCTTTCGCGTCTTCAACTTACACCCCACGAATCACCTACCAAGCCACTCGCCCAACATGGTTCAAGCTGAATCTTCCTCAAGCGCTGCACGCAATGGTGCTAAAGCATCCACCGCAGGTGCTCCTGCAGACTACGAACTCCCTTGGTTAGGATTCTAGTTATCTCTCAATAGGCCTAGTCGCTGACTTTTTCAACTACAGGGTCGAGAAGTACCGGCCCGTCTTCCTGGATGATATTGTCGGCAATACCGAGACCATCGAGCGTTTAAAAATCATCGCCAAGGATGGAAATATGCCTCACGTTATCATTTCCGGCATGCCAGGAATCGGAAAGACAACCTCCGTGCTATGCCTAGCTCGACAATTGCTCGGAGACTCGTATAAGGAGGCCGTGTTGGAGCTTAATGCAAGTGATGAGCGAGGTCAGTGATATTCTGTCTCGTTGATAAGCTTTGATATTAGGTGCTGATTGAAATATACTCCAGGTATCGATGTGGTGCGCAACCGGATCAAGGGTTTTGCACAGAAAAAGGTCACTTTGCCCCCAGGTCGTCACAAGCTGGTCATCCTTGATGAAGCAGATAGGTATTTGCTGCTCATATTCACACTGCTTGCAGGATTGTTTGGCTAATCACGTGCAGCATGACTCCCGGTGCTCAGCAAGCACTGCGACGTACAATGGAGATCTACTCGACTACCACTCGATTCGCCTTTGCCTGCAACCAATCAAACAAGATTATCGAGCCACTGCAATCTCGTTGTGCTATTCTCCGTTACGCACGATTGACCGATGCCCAAGTTGTCAAGCGACTGATGCAGATCTGCGAGGCCGAAAAGGTCGAGTACTCCGAAGATGGTATTGCGGCCTTGGTTTTTAGCGCCGAGGGTGACATGCGTCAAGCGATCAATAACGTCCAGAGTACATGGTCTGGATTCGGCTTCGTGAGCGGAGACAACGTTTTCCGTGTTGTCGATAGCCCGCACCCCGTCAAGGTCCAGGCCATGATCAAGGCCTGCTGGGAGGGCAAGGTAGATGCTGCCCTAGAAGGGCTAAATGAACTATGGTGAGTTGATACACCGTTACCTTCTGTGGTGTGCACGTAACTCATGCTCTATAGGACACTGGGATATTCCTCCCACGACATTATTAGCACTATGTTCCGAGTCACCAAGACCATTCCTACTCTCTCAGAGCATTCGAAGCTGGAATTTATTCGAGAGATTGGGTTCACACACATGCGCATTCTCGATGGAGTGCAATCCTTGTTGCAGCTGAGCGGATGCGTCTCGAAACTCTGCAAGATCAACATGAAACCTGAGCTCTTCGAACCCCCCAAGGCTTGATCTAAAAAGCAATTTGATATACCACTGCATAATTCATGGCGTTGACGGGGTCTACTAGTTAGTCATAAGGAATCAAGCGCTGGGCCTGCCCGGTTACGAATTACGCTTTCTTTACTTGCTTCATGAAACAAACATCCTTGAGACATACTTCGTCTACGGATTCCTATAAAACTGCTTGTTCAGACGTAGCTTGCAGTGTGGTTTTTCCAGATATTCTCAATAGCAGTAGCGGCTCCCAGTACCTTTTCTTCTTCCAATTTTCTGCCGATAATTTGGAGATTCACGGGATATCCAACTACCTGATCTGCATCGTAAAGATTCCAATTCCACTCATCCAATGCATTCCTCGGTATGTAGCCTTCTGTCGCCAATTGATCTCGATCTGCCCTCACCTTGTCAACCGGGAAGGTCACGGCTGGGTAGTCCAGAAAGTTCCAGATTTTGGTATATCCCACCCATCGGAACTTTCGGTGTGGGACAGTCGTATGTGGCAGCGTCGGACCCAGCAGAACATCGACAGGCTTCCCGGATGGAGATCGGACAGCGCTCCACTTATCGAGATATTTCTTCTGGGCAGCAAATTTCCGCTTGTTCAGTTGCCAATAGTCGTATACCGAAATTGGCTTGCCACGATTGATAAGAACTTCCACATGGGGAATATAGGGTTCACCGGCAGCTGCGACGTCTCGACGAATATCTTCCCCCCCATCGGCGGTATAATAGAGATCCATCAGTTCAATACACGCTGCATGATCCGATGTATCCCAGACTAAAACCTCGTGGCCAGCAGACTTCAATTTGGCCGCTAATTCTTCTAAAGCCCGGGCAATTGGCGGATGAACTTTGACGACACCGTCATCCATGATCAGTCCTATGACCATGGGGCGAGTCTGAATTTCTTCAAATTTAGTCTCATGCCAAGGTAGAGGGGTACATCGAGGGTCCAGGTCCCAAGGCCGGGCATTCGTCACAAGCCGGGTGATATAGCTGAGCGACTGAAGATCCCGAGTCATTGGCCCCACGGCAGATGGGACATGCTCTTGACCTTCCGTCGAGACTGGGACGCCTTCGTAGGGAAACCGACTACTCTAAACGTGGGTTAGCGGTTGATATGGCTGATTGTTTAGTCTCGTATATTCACCGAAGGCTTCAACCCATATAGACCAGCTATGCTTTGAGGAATCCGAATGCTTCCTCCAATATCCGTACCAAAGCCCAGTACCGATCCATGCAAGGCTAAAAGTGAGCCCTCGCCCCCAGTGGAGCCACCTGGAGAGAAGGCAGGGTTCCGAGGGTTCGTAGTCAGTCCCCACAGCGGGTTTTCAGTCTCGGCCCACTATGATTCCGATCAGTTGGTTGAAATCTTGCTGAAAGCGGTGATAGAGCGTAGTGTAATTTACCATGATACTCTGGGGCAAGTTGGTCTTTGCAATAACAATTGCACCCATGTCTTTCAAGATCCGAACCAGGACCGCATCTTGTTGCGCTGGGTTGAAGGATCGGCCCACATAGCCCAAGGTTGTGTCGACATCTTTGATATTGAATTGATCCTTCACGGTGAAAGGAATTCCATGTAGAGGACCCTTAATCTTATGCGTTGCCTGAAACTCTCTATCCAAATTCTTGGCTTGTTGCAATGCATCCTCGAACACCACCTCGGTGAGACAGTTGGTCTGCTATCTATTAGTAATTTTATCAAATGATAGTGCTGTCGAGCTGACCAATTGATGTGCCACTACAGCTCTGGTTGGAAAGTCAGTTGCGTCGAGGGTTACGGGAAGTATACGAGGATCTCACCGTTGGATATATGCTTGGACGACTTGCTCGGCAGAAAAGTCACCATTTTGCATCCTTTGTAACAACACTTCCACCTCGTCAATATCAGTGATCGCTTGGACTTCGTCATTCACATGACTGCATTCATGAACGTTATGAACATGAGTCTCTCGATCTTCTACATTAATCAGATACGGAGTCAGCAGCTTATCTCTGATCGCCCGTTTTTGGGAGATAATCTGCTCCCACTGTTCAATGGCCATCGCGATAATGTTCTGCCAATCCAACCTCTTACACGGGTTTGGCTCTTTAAATACGTCGACATAACAGCATGTGGCTCGGCAAGATGGCCGTGATCGTTATCATGGAGTGGGGACGGGAAAAGCGGAGTGCAGTCTAATCGAATAGCTGCATTTCAAGTAATCGGAGACCCCGACTTTTTGTTTCCTTTTTTTATTTTTTTATTTTTATTTTTTTTTTTTATGCTTTTTAGTTTTCGGAGATTAGATGAGATTGGGGTCGTTGGGGTCATTGAGGGCATTCCCCTCCAATCTCTCATACTCTGATCAACTGGGCAGCTTGCACGAGTGTTGCGGCCGTTCACGGCAGCTTAAGCGGGGAACAATTCCCAACTGAATGTGGGTCGCGGATCCTCAACCTCGACCCATTCAGAACCACCAACCAGCCTTTCCCTTCACACCCCCTCCCCCAGTATCTCCAAGCTTGATGGCGCAACCGAGGCATCCTGGCCATGGATTCCACAACAGGGTCGCCGAGCTCTGGTGCACCTGGTGCGATTCGCACTCGCAATAAACCGCTCGCTAACATCACCAAGCGGGCGTGTGACCAATGCAAGTTCCGCAAGATTAAGGTAAGTGGGATTTCCAGTTCTTGGGCCCCTCTACCGCGCAGGGAGAAACGGGCGCTAACCCGCCACAGTGCAGCTTGTCTCAACCCTGCAAGGCCTGTCAGTCCATGGGCTTTGACTGTACATTTCTGCAACCGCAAAAGAAGCGCGGCCCAACCGGACAGTAAGTTATGATCGATGATGGCACACCACTGGAAGTGGTCTGACCAATATTCAGTCGCGTGTCGCAAATTCGACAGCAACAAACCCATCTCGTCCCGAATAGTCCCCAGGACAACCAAATCGGCAAAGCCGATGCCTTCCAATATCACATCCCAACCTCTTCGGTCGAACCTGGCCAACCCGTTTCCCTGTCGGGGTCATCCTGGGCGCCCACTCCCGACGTCTCAATACCGGTGAACGGCGCCGC
Source organism: Penicillium sp. VS I D KN (assembly GCA_019775415.1). Classification (NCBI taxonomy): domain Eukaryota; kingdom Fungi; phylum Ascomycota; class Eurotiomycetes; order Eurotiales; family Aspergillaceae; genus Penicillium; species Penicillium sp. VS I D KN. The sequence continues at coordinate 71,834 of JACWFT010000061.1, read as the reverse complement.
GGGCCTGGCGCCATCACCAGTCGTCGACGCGTGGGGCTCCGAGAACACATCATTGGATTCTCATGGAGGTAGTGCGGTAGGCTGGAATGACCACCAGGATGTGGAATACTGGCTGCCCGATAATTTGGGCGCTCAGGTCCCCGTCTTTGAATTCCCAGGAAGCAATATTTATCTCAAGCCATCCTTGCCGTCAATAATCCAGCCAGTACCTGATGTCTCGGCCATGAACATAAATCCACATGAACACCAAAACATCTATTCCCCAGCGGTTGGGTCCGCCGGGTCATTACCCTCGGAGAACCCAGAGGGAGAAGACTTCTGGCCTGCATCGATCAACGAAGCGAACATGATTCCTTGGATTGATGTGTACTTTGACCGATTGCACCCCACCGTCCCGGTATTAAGCCGGGCTTCCTTATTCACGCGCATGATGTCCCAAGAGCATCGCAAAAACCCTCAATTTGGAGCAATGACACTTTCGCTATGTGCATTTTCACTCACTCAGCCAATCGAAATTAACGAGCGCCCGACTGCGTCCCGCGCGACTCAAGCGCGGTTGATGATGCATGAAGCCACTAAGATGCGGAGCTGTTCTGACTTTGGCGAGAACCCTACAATAGAGGCCGTTCTGACGAGTTTTTTTCTTTTCGGCTGTCTATTTGGAAGCAATCAGCATAACGCAGCTTGGCTTCGGATGCGGGAAGCTTTGGATCTTGCGTCCACCCTGGGCTTGAATGATCCCAACTCATATCGTGATCTTCCTGGTGAAGAGAAAGGTCAACATTTAAGAACTTATCTTGTGTTGTCCATTACAGAAAGGTAGGGCTGGGACTTCTTAACATCAGCTGATTCTCTGTGCTAATCAGTGTACCTCCAGAGCGTATGCCCTTCAAAGGCTCCACCCAGTGACCTTTTCAGGGAAACCTGGGTTCAGCATGCGTTCCGTGCACGAATTTCTTCATAATGCGACCCATAGCCTTGTCTCAGGCATCATTGTCCACAACGAGAAAGATGCCGAGGGTATGATGGGTCTAGCGAGAATGATGGAATTGTTCGACGCCATTGATGAAGATTTCATTCATTGCTGGAATAGACGGTGCGACATCAATTCCGGCTTTTGTCAAAAATTTACCGAAGCCAAAGCACTATCTATGCATGAAAGTCTTGCGCGAGTTAGCCAAGCCGAAAGATATAAGGGATATGATTGGTTCGAAAGAGCAAAAGGAGATGGTAATGACAGCAATGCTCTCCTGGCAATTGGCCTGCGAGAAACCCAAGCTGCAGATGTGTTCATCACACAGAAATGGATTCATAACCGTGTTTGGCTTCTATGCCTGTATCACGGCCTGCTTAGGGCGAACCCGGAACGGCCGGAAATGACCTTCGGCTATGCAGTCACTATCGCAGAATCGGCGCTTCAAACATGTCGATCTCTAAGACTAAGCTCTATGGAAGCCCATGGAATCGGCCTTGTATGTGACCGACTCTTTTTGAAACGTGACGACTTTCGCTAATAACTCACAGACCGAGAAATTGTATGATATCGCTATCGGGGCCACCGACATCCTTTGTAACATCAGCCCTCCCTTTGGTACAGGGATGACGCCTCTGGGAGCGTACCCTGAATCAATCTCCCCAACCTCAACACCGCAGTCTTTGGCAGAAGACTTTCTACTTCTCTTCAGAAGCTTCCGAGGCGGGAACCATCCGTTCCTGGAGAAGTACCAAGCCCATCTCCACTCGCTACACATTCCTGCGAGCAAGGTTACCGGCTGGGCTCAGCAATGAGACTGAGACCTATGGATTCTTTTTCTTCTTCTTTTTTTCTATCTTGTGTAAATAGGGAATTGATCTGTAGACATGTGACGATAAAACTTCTAGATTCTGATATTATTCTCTGTATTGACGACACATAGTTTCTAAAGCCTCGGCACCATGGCCAACATTAGTTCATCCCTAGTCCATCCCAAACGTTCGCTCCTAGAAGTACAGCAGAGGATATGCTGCCTTGATCGTTGGGCTCAGCAAAAAACCTGACACCGAAGCATTGTTCCGAAGGGTGATAGATTCGGGTTGTGATGACCGTTCTGTCGTTCACGAATACTTCCAATACGTTGTGATCAAAGAAGGCATGAATTTTGAGAGCTTCCTCGACCTCTTCCTGATTATCCAGATAAGTGAAAAGAGTGTGTGGAGCTGACTCCTGCCCATGATTGATTCCTTCACCAACGGGGGGCCGGTCAATGGTGAATGTTTCACTACAAGAGTTCCAAGCAATCGTTGTACAATGTTCGCGATCTAGATCCATGCATCGTCAGTATGCTGACGGAACCTGAAAAGAAGACTTTCACTCACCAGCGCTGTGTGCAATCTGGATACCCACCCGGTTACGTGACCGGCCAACAGAAAACTCAGCCTGGAGCTCCCATCTATTTGTTCTCAGCGGCAAGTAGGTCGCAGGGCCCGAGGCAACTCGAGCTGTCAAGGGTGACTTTGCAAGGTGGCTATTTTTAGCCTTTTGTCGGAGACGAGACAATCGCGAGTCCGGGCTGATTCCCAGTGTATGCAGGGTGAATCCGCTTCCCAAAGACTTGACCAATTCGATTGACGTTATTGACTCCAGCGGCGAGCAGCGCGCTTTCGTGACATTAAGTATAGTCCGAAGTGTCGTCACTCGAGGCAACGACATCACACCGCTCCATCCCTGGCGATGACGGAGACCGTCTGGAAGGTCATCCTCGGTCACCCAACCATACACAACTCGCTGAGATGTTTCGGGATCCCAAAAAGAATTCGCCGCATACAAACAGCCATGATCAAAGAATCCAGCGAAATTACAGGTTGTGAGCGCATCGCTGGCGCTTGCGTTTGCCAATGAATTGATAGACATCCACATAAGACCTCTTGGGTCACGTTTATGGCGAGCCTCTCCGGCATTTTGACTTGTTATCTCCGGGCGCAAACAACCTTCAACACCCATGACGACAAAGTCACGGGAATTGCCCGAGTCGTTTGTCAATGTCATTAGGTTTGCAACCTCCCAATTGACGCCAAAATCACCAGACCATCGTGAAGGACCGAAATTGAGGCCGACATTGACCAAAGAACCGATATACTTCCATTGCCGAAGATCATCCGGCTGGACAATATAAACGAAGACTGCGGGGTATTGACCCTTCACACCACCTGAAATGAACCCATACAGACGAGACCGTGAGTCCGAGTCATTTGTATGTGCTCTTGCCCAAGTGGTAAGATAAGGGTCTCTCCAACCGGTGACGGAAAGATTTTCAGGTGGTCCCGAAAGAATCGGATTGCAGTCCTGGCGTTCCCATGTCTTCCCGCCATTGGTTGAGACGGCCAGACTCAAAGACTCGCAGCCCGTGGTATAGGGTAGCGTGTGGTGAATCGGAAGATGACTGACAGACGTATAGAGGACCGTCATAGCCCCGGGCGCTCCCTGAATGTTGGTAGCCTGAAAACAACCGGTGAAAACACCACACCTGTCATACTTCGCCGACGGCGTTAAAGCGGGCGTTGGGAATGTATCCCATGAAACAAGATCGGATGAAGTAGCATGGCCCCAGGACATGTTGCCCCAATCATTGCCAAATGGGTTCCATTGGAAGAAGGCGTGGTAAAGGCCCGTGGCAGGATCGTATCCCAGACCACAAGGATCATTCATCCAGCCATTCGGGGCGCTCAGATGATAAGATGGCTTCAATGATGCTTTCGGAATCTGCTGCGCATGGTCTTCCAGAGACGACAGCAAATGCTTCTCTCGAAGGAGTTGGTCGATCTCCGGCGATTTCAGAACAGTAGACATACTGAACCCGTTCGGCTGTGATTTTTGGGGGAGCAAGTGGTGCACTTCGGTCGAATCTTAAGTACCCGGCACTGATATTACAATCTATGTCAATGCGCTTGAGGTTTGCACTGAGGAGACTTTTCGGAGAAACCCATGGCACTATCACCAATTGATTGATTAAAAAAATCAATTTGACTGGATGATGTAGAGGTCATGGAGTTTGTTCCCTTCCGGGACTTAGTCGGGGATGTGCTCGGCATCATTCCAACGGATTATCGTCGGCGAAATTCGAAATTGACAATTGACTAAAACCCCAGGATCTGCACGATTTCGATTGCGGAGCCCCGCTATTATTCATCTCCAAAATATACTACTGTTGATATGAAATAAATCCATCGTCGATACTTGGTGGAATTCTTCGATTGCTGCTCTGGGAAACCTCGGCGAAACTTGCCTTAGTAACCTGTGTCTCAAACTTTGCGGCAAAAAAAAGGAAAACATGGGGAAAATCCCACCCATCTCAACCTGTGGGGACATTCTACCAACCCCCTGTCATGACATAAAGACAGTTGGACTGGGTCTGTAAAAACCAGCCCGCCATGAAGGCGGAGTCCATAGTGTCAATATCTTCTCCAATTGCCCTGCTCTTGCACTGGATCTCCACACTTCGCGAGGCCATGTCTACCAACAATGAAAAAATCCGTTCAGCCGAGATCGAACATGTTGATCGCCCGGAGCATCACCAGAAAGGCACGATCAATACGCTTCTAGTGGTGGCCTGTATAGTATTTGGTGCTTCATCATTTATGTTTGGATATGACGATAAAGTCATTTCGCCCATGATTGCATTGCCAGCATTCGTGAGTCACGCTTTGCCTCAACCAGGCAGCCTTGTCTGAGACTGATCGTCTTTCAGGTTGAAAAGTTCCAAGGTGGTGATGATCTCGCCGGTGGCCTTGTGCTGACGGCTCGTAACCAGAACCTGGTGATTTCCGTTCCATTGGTGGGCGATGTCGTTGGAAGTCTTTGTGCCCCTTTCTTGACATTTCACTTGGGGCGAAAATGGCCTTTGGTGGCGGCCTACACCCTATCTTTAGGTGGCAGCTTACTTCAAGTCTTTGCGCCAAATCTTGGGGCCTTTGTAGCTGGCCGAGCTGTGAATGGGGTAGCAATTGGCATTGCTATTGCCACCGCCCCTCTTTATCTCTCTGAGGTAGGAAACTGTCCACGGAAACACCTAGATTTATAATATTAATTCTGGCAGGTGGTTCCCGCTTCTATACGAGGTAGATGTGTCAGCTCTATCAATATCCTGAATCTGATAGCCGGAGTGATCGGCACCGTTGTGGTCTGGGGCACCAAGAAAATCGGTGGCCATTTGTCCTATCAAATCCCACTAGCTATACAGTGTGTCATTCCTGTTATTCTGCTCGTCCTGACTTTACCACTCCCAGAAAGCCCGGAATGGCTTGTATCAAAGGGAAATATGGAACAGGCGCGATATAACCTACGAAAACTGCGCGGCTTCAGTGATGAAAAGGTAGAAGAAGAGCTCCAACTCATGGAACTGTGCGAAAAGAACAATCGTGAGATGCGATCGGATGTCAAGTTCTGGCATATCTTTCGTCGAGATCACCTCCGACGAACTTTGGTGGCAGGATCATTCTATTCCCTGAATCAGATCTCCGGTATCATCCTTTCCACAACCTATACGACTGTTTTCCTCACCGAGATCGGAGCTTCAAATACATTTACATTGACTATCATTGCATCCTGCTGTACCCTGGCTGGTACCCTTGCAGCCCCACTGGTGATCGACCGGGCGGGCCGACGCCCCACGGCATTTGTCGGCATGGGCATTCTCTTCGTGATTGATGTCATAGCTGGTGGCCTTGCCTTTGATACTGGAAACACGAACTCCATTGTTGCCATTGCAGCTTTGGGTTTCATCTTCAACTTTTTCTGGGCCTCATCTTTCTACTCCTTATCCAATGTGATGCCTTCTGAGATGGCTACTACCAAGCTCCGTCACTATGTGATGTCCTATACCATTGCCTGTCAGGGGATCACAGCTGTGATCACCACTCTCGTCGTCCCTCAGCTTACATCTGTCGATGCAGCAGACCTTGGAGCCAAGACGTATCTCGTTTTTGCAGGTTGCATGGCCGCCATCATCGTCTTTACATACTTCCTCATGCCAGAGACACGAGGCCGCACATTTGCGGAGATTGATGAAATATACGCAGCCAAGGTCCCCGCATGGAAATGGCGGTCGTACCAGACCACTTTAGAAGCGAGAACAGGGGTATCGAACATAACCAGTGAAAAGATGTTGAGAAGAGAGAAAACTTAGAATGGTACATACATACTATGAACAAACACAGCAAACACGATATTGGTGACACGTGATGATACGGTGTCCGATGTCGGCTTGAATGAACATTTTAACAGCGCAATTATCAGTACAAGCATTTATGCAAGGCAAAAAGACCTCTTATTTAAGTAAATGACAGCGTTGGCAAGTAATTATCAAACTAGAAACCTAACTCTATTCTCTGTGGTAGTTGCAGTTGGCTGTTCACTTCCGTATACTTGGAGATCCACCCCGCCATGAGCTCATACCTAGAGATAATCTTTAAACATTACACACAACCACTAGACTTGATAAAAGGCGATACAGAGCACAAGAGTGAAACTTCGTACATTATATTCTTAGTATCCCAGATTGTTCTAATACTGTATTAGTCAATTCCTCGTAAACCAGTTTAATGCATACCTTCAGCATACCCCGCCATTTTCGCCAAAATATATGGAAGGGAAAGACTACAGTAGCCAAAGCGAATGCTTTGAGAAGACTCCTGAGTTCCAATGCAAGAGAGGAGAAAACCACGATTGTGAACAGTCGATTAATAATTAATAAAAGAATCGGGGCTACTCAGTAATCACTCTGACTCGACGGCGATGACTCTTAAGGTTGATCCACCTTGCGGTCCACTCACGAATCTTTTTTCTCTCCCGTTTCTTTTCCTGCAGATACCCATACCCTCACACCCCAAAACGTGACATAAAAAATGCCTTCTCGGCAAGAAGTATCCTACTTTGGAGCTGGGCCAGCTCCCCTGCCTACCTCCGTCGTCGAGGCTGGTGCAAAGGCCTTCGTCAACTTCAACGATTGCGGTCTCGGTCTCGGTGAGATCTCCCACCGTTCCTCCGCCGCCAACAAGATCCTCGATGACGCCAAGGCCAACCTCACTACCCTCCTCGATATCCCCGACAACTATGAGATTCTTTTCATGCAAGCCGGTGGCAGCGGCGAGTTCAGTGCCGTCGTTCAAAACCTCGTCCCCGTCTGGATTGAGCGCCGCCGTCGCCGCGCCGAAGCCGATGTGTTGAAGGCCAATCCTGGTGCCGAGAAGGCTCAGATGGATGAATTGGTGTTCCAGAGACTGCAAAAGGAGGTTGACGAGGAGTTGAAGCTGGATTACCTGGTTACCGGTTCTTGGTCGCTCAAGGCTTCGCAGGAAGCCGCCCGCCTGGTGGGCTCCAAGTACATCAATGTTGCTCTGGACGCCCGGAAAGCCAACGGGGGAAAGTTCGGTACTATCCCTGCAGAGGAGACTTGGTCATTGACTCCCACCAAGAAGGAAGGTGGAAAGGGCTCCGCATTTGTCTACTTCTGTGACAACGAGACCGTGGATGGAGTCGAATTCCAGCAGTTCCCCAAGTCATTGGAGGCTCAGGGTCAAGATGAGGAAGATGAGCGTCTGGTCGTTGCCGACATGAGCTCTAACTTTATCAGCCGAAAGGTTGATGTCAGCAAATATGCCGTGATCTTCGTGAGTGCATCCAAAGTGGAAAATTAGACCGGGCAAGCTTGACTGACCAATTCGATAGGGCGGCGCGCAAAAAAATATTGGTGTCACTGGCATCACTCTCGCCATTGTTCGCAAGGATCTGCTCCCCCCTCACACTGCCACCCCTCCTCCTGCTCTCCTGCACCGTTTGAACATTGGTGGTCTGCCCGGCCCTATCGTGCTGGACTATGCTACTATCGCCAAGAATAACTCCCTTTACAACACCCTTCCCATCTTCAACCTCTGGATCGCTGGTCAGGTGATGGCCGACTTGGTGGGTGCTTTCGGTGCCCAAAAGGTTAGTGGACAGGAAGAGATCGCCAAGCAGAAGGCAGACCTCATCTATGGAGCCCTGGACAAGTACCCGCAAGTGTACCAGGTTGTTCCCGACAAGAGCATTCGCAGCCGCATGAACATTTGCTTCCGCGTTCACGGTGGAGATGATGCCAAGGAGAAGGAGTTCCTGGCTGGTGCCGAGAAGCGACTGCTCCAAGGCCTGAAGGGTCACCGTAGCGTTGGCGGTATGCGGGCCAGCAATTACAATGCCGTTCCTCTCGAGAATGTGCAAAAGCTGGCTAAGTACCTTGAGGATTTCGCCACAGGCAACTAGACTACCCTGGTGCCAATGTTTATTGACGTATGAACGGACCAACTTGAGCATTCGAAGCGGACAAATAATGGGTCATTGGAGTGAGACGCCCGAGCCTCATGGAAAAGCTTTTTCACTATTCAACATAACTCCCCAATATATGGTATATACTTGTATGCCAGAAACAAAATATAATGATACAGATGATGAACCCTTGAACAAGTGCTCATAGCTTCCATACGGCCCATTCCTTTAGATCGAGTTCTTTAATCACTCCCTGGACCGGACCCTGGAGTTCTTGTCCTTGAGCCCAAACCTTTGGACCTGCCATATAGCCAATGAATCCCTCGGGACCTGATACCAAGATCAGTTTCTTCCGAAGCGAGCCGTCCGAGCCACTAGACTTCACAGCTTCGGAGATGTCATCCTTCCTGATGAATCGATTTTCCTCGTCCAGATAATAATCCACCTTAACCTGGTCCGGATACTGTGACTTGAGAGCCTCAAGCTCTTTCACAATGAGCGATGCCGTCTCTCCGAGTGGTGCTGGTGCTGGCGCTGCCTGCTCAGGGGTGACGGTCTTGGAACCAAACCATGGGAACCAGGATGTGCGGGATGGCAGAGTCCTGGGTGTATCACTCACGCCACCAAGGCAATCTTCTTTCAATCGATTAGCCCAGAGAATGTGAATCTTTGGCCGGGATTCATCATTGCGGCGGCTCAGCAGCGAGTGTCCAGCCTGCAAAGCAGGTGCGATTCCAGTCCCTCCAGCGATGAATATGATCTCCTTGGTGTCTTCAGGGATAACACACTCGATTTGTGGGCCTCGCATTTCAATATCCGCTCCAATACTCAGGGTATGCAGGTATCGGGAAACCTCCCCGAACGGATCTTTCCGTATGAAGAACTGCAGATACCCTTCGTTCTCCTCGTCCACGGTCAACGTTGTCGCGGATGTCGTCGGTAGAGGTGTATAGTCGCGGCCGATTTGTAATTGGGGTTGCTTGAACATCACACTCCATACGCCAATGCGCCATGCATTTTCGTAGACGTCGTAGTTGCTACCACTGGGGTACCGCGGTCGGAGGGTGAACAGGCTGCTTGTCGCCGACACCGGTTCTCTGGAGACAAGACTGTATTTGGTGAATGTTTCTTCATTCAGGGTTGTCGAGCCAGGGCCTTGTGATCGAACATAGGCGCCAGCGCCAGCAGCTGTGGCGGTCACGAAGAGAACCCCCAACCAGCGATTTTTCCGAGAAGCGGTCGTAGAGGTGTTCGAAGAGGCAGTAGAGGCATAACGGCGAGGTCGGATTGCATGCTGAATGGCTCTGCAGCTGCAGCGCTGCGAGGGGAGTACCGACTTCATGGGTGGTTTAGATCTCAACAATTGAAAAGCGCGGGGATTTGGCGCAAAGGGGAATCCGATTGGGCGATCGTTTCCCCGAATGAACTGCACCCCTTGGCAACTCTTGCAACCTCCGACACCCACTCTCTCTCCCTTTTTCCATATACACTTTCAATACGTTCTTTCGAGGATATGGAGAGGTTCATCTGTTAACCAACCCAGTCGAATAGCGTTCGGCTTTGAAATCGGATCGCATCACCCCCCTCAACCATCTACAACAAAGGAAACCCACAGAGAGATAGAGAGAAGAGGATGTCGAACACGTTCGCTTATGAGTCCAGAAATGGCAACCTCACCGCTCCACGAGATTCACTAGAATTAGCTTCACTCGCTTCGTCCTCCCCCGACTCGGTGGGCGGTTCCTCCCGATCATCGTCCCCCGACGGCATTTCGTCATCGCGCAAGCTCTCGCTCGAGGACGAGGATCCTCTGGCCGGCCCTGCTGGAGATGGTTACCTAGAATCAGGCCATCAACGGGGTCTCCGGTCGTATTCGATTTCCTCCGCATTCGATTTTGGTGGCAACCTCTTCCCACTTTCGCAAACACAAGGTGGCTATGCCCCGTTAGGCACCCCGGCGTTGGACCGCCAAGGCCAGGATGGGTCATTGGAGCGGAATAAGACATTAACGTACCTGAATGGTCTGTCGCTCATCGTTGGTCTGATTATTGGCTCTGGGATCTTCTCGTCTCCCAGTCAGGTTAACGCCAACGCTGGGTCTCCGGGCGCCGCACTCATTGTTTGGGCCGTGGCGGGTGTGCTCGCCTGGACGGGGGCTGCTAGCTACGCGGAGCTAGGAGGCGCAATTCCATTGAATGGCGGTGCTCAGGTGTACTTGTCGAAGATCTTTGGGGATCTCATGGGCTTCCTCTTCACTTGGTGCGCAGTCCTAGTTCTGAAGCCGGGGTCAGCAGCGATCATCGCTATTATCTTTGGAGAATATGTTGTACGAGGATTTGTCGGTGCGGATGTGGTCATGGGCAACCCTTGGGTCAACAAGGGCGTTGCGCTTGGAGGATTGATGCTTGTGACGCTATTCAACTGCATCTCGACCAAGATCGCGACTCGTATCGGCGATCTTCTCATGTTCTTCAAATTTGTCGCTCTTTTGTTCGTGACCGTGACCGGCATTGTGGTCGCAATTACGGGCTTTTCCGCCAAAGGAGAGGCCAATGAAGAATGGAAAACACACGGCTGGTTCGAGGGCACCAACACCGAGATCTCTGATTTTGCCGTGGCGCTGTATGCGGGCCTGTGGGCGTTTGATGGGTGGGATAATGTAAGATGCCCTTTGCTCACCGAATTGACCTGTCTGCTAACCCATTCAAGACCAACTATGTGACTGGCGAGTTCAAGAACCCGAATCGGGATCTTCCCCGGGTTATACATACCGCGATGCCATTGGTCATTCTGTCTTACCTGATGGCCAACGTCGCCTATTTCCTCGTCCTTCCCCATGCCACCATTGAAGCCAGCAATACCGTCGCGGTTCAGTTTGGTAGTGAAGTATTCGGCGCCGTTGGAGGACTCGTGCTGGCGCTCGTTGTGTCCGCCAGTTGTTTCGGTGCCCTCAATGCAACCACCTTCACCAGTGGTCGGCTGGTCTATGCAGCCGGCAAGGAAGGCTATCTTCCTTCGATCTTTGGTCGCATTGGCTTCTCCAGCTCCGCTTCCCAAGGACCTCCTGCCGGCAGCCGTCTTCGCAGCCGCTCGTGGGCCCGCAAGTCCATTTCCCGTGTGCTGGGCGATGATGCGCGACTCGGGTACACCCCCATCAATGCCATGGCCTTCAATGCGGTCTTGACTGGAATTTACATTGTCGTGGGTGAGTTCGGTACCCTAGTCACCTTCTATGGGGTTGCCGGATATACATTCTACTTCCTGACGGTGTTGGGCCTGATCGTGTTGCGCATTCGGGAACCGCATTTGGAGCGCCCTTACCGTACCTGGATCACCACGCCCCTGATTTTCTGCTGTGTAAGTTTGTTCCTCCTCAGCCGTGCCGTCATTGCCGAGCCTCTCCAGACCCTCATTGTGGTGGGATTCATCATCACTGGTATCCCCGTCTACTATTGGCGCATCTATCAGCGGGATGGACGAACTGGGATCTCCTGGAAGTTTTGGAAATGGCGCTCTCGGTGAACTGTCCCCTTGGTCCGCCTTTATGATATTTTGATACCTATGCATATACATCCGGGTGTATGGTGACCGATGAATTTCTGTATTATTCCTTTATGCCGCAATTCTTGGATACTTGCACAGCCTGCGAATGGCGTACGACGTGATGACGGTGGTTTCTGAGAGTCTTCTTCTTAATTGTTTTATTACTGTGCATCCTTGTAGCAGGAATCAGATCCCATAGACCCCAAAATATAATCATTAATCTGGATAGAATTGGCGATAGAAATGATCTCAAGCTCTGGTCCCATCACGATCTAAGGCGACCAGCTTCTCCTTGGAATGTTCCAAGCTCCCCGTGAACAGGATCCCAGTCATCTGCGGGGGACCATGTTTCATCCAATCATTTTAGATCATGCGGTTACACTATGAGTGCATTCAGCTGCCCTTGCCAGGTTTAGGCGTCTATCTTTACGGCATTCCGAGGAAGGATGCTGTGTCTCCCGAGAGAGACCAGTCAACAAGGAAGGCCTTGGTTATAATTATAGCCAGTTCTAGGTTAGATCTTCCCATCTGGATCATGATACTAGAGGGCTCAGAGGGAGTCTACGACCTCGTATTGACTTGTGTGAGGGCATCTAGAATATCCCCCGGCTTGTGTGACCCGGTCCACCTTCTGCTTTGGGCTATAGGATGATCTGTATCGTACTATGTAGGAACGAATCTCTGAGTCAATACTTCGGGATATGGTTGGAGATTGTACCATGGAAGGGATGCACATCAGCAACCCGTCAAGCCTCCAAAAACGTGGAACTAAACATAGATCAGGTTATGGAAAAAAAAAAAAAAAAAAAAAAAAAACCCTGGCAGAAGCAGCAATGTGGCTTCAATGTGGCCCCCACGCTATATTGTGGCAGCGGTTAGCAGCACCGTTGGGTCTTCACAGTGAATCAAACCTCTTTCGCCCCCAACACACAGGACCATCTTAAAGACACATGGAAGATGCAGGGGCGCAACGTGGAAAATATCTTATTCTTATTTATAATTGCGGCTGTAGTTTATTCGGCGATGACATCGTTTCCTAAGCTCCAGTACCGAGGTTTCCCTTAGCTCGTCTATTCTTAGCTATAATCTGACTGGCCTTCCACTTAATCCTACGCTAGTTAACTCTCGCCCCGACGGTCAATAATCATTCATGATTAGCATAACTGTTCATTGATAAGCCGTACTGTAAAAACGCGCTACAGGCCCAATCAGCCGAATCATGTTTCATGTTTCAAAGCCAAGGAGTTCCAGCTGAACAACCATGAATAATACTACATCGCTGCGCTAGCATGTCCCCTTATATTAATAATGTGGAAAAAGGCCCAAAAGGCCCCGACCGACTAAGATGGGGTCATCGAAGCCATTTACGCGCTCAGCTTGAAGGTAGTCGATACCTTGTCTTTTTTTATACTTCTGACTTCGGCACACTCTGAATCATGGTGTCTGACTCCCGCAACCGGGTACTTGCTACATCGATGGATCTGACTCGGGTTCCTATCTACCTTATTCACAAAGAAGCAGAGTAATAATTGATTACAATTCAAGAAAACCCCTCGTGAGACTCTCTGCCCTGAGTCAGACATCTTTCCAGGGGTTCGTCTAGAACATTACCCGAATTGGGGTTAATGGAGGAAGATTCTGGCCTGAATGATTGAGAGGGAGACAAGTATAAATATAAGGCCATGGGATCAACCTGAGCTATGGTCTCTACTCTTCACAGCTCAGATCTATACAGTCAAACCTAATTTGGTTCCATCCAAACTATATATCGATACATCTCTATATCTGTACTGTACAAACAGCCACATCCTCCATCTACGCTCCCCAACACAACCACAAAACACTTCAAATACTTAGAGAGTCTTCCCTTCATTCCCTCATTTTGGTCTCCAAAATCAATCCCAACCTCAGTCTCAACCTCAACAATGGGTCGTGGTGGATATAACTCGCCTGCTGGCAAGTCCGATGAGACTCCCGCCGCGCCACCAGCCAAATGAACCTCGCTACATTCTATCAACCAGCAACCGGTCATCGCAACCCCTCACAGCAACACAAACGATCACAACAGTATACTCTTGAACAATATCTCAATGCGTCAACGAATTTGAACCTCCGGGCGTCCCTTGTCGACGCAGAACCGGCAAAATTGATCAGCCCGCCCACCTACAGATAAGAGAGGGCAACATGGCCAAAGCCGTGGACGTCTTTGCCCTTGTCTTGTCCACTGCAATTGGGCGGGTCGATCTTCTTACGAAGGGAAATGTGCACCAATGAATCATGTTAGAGTCTGCAGGGCCACCTTAGAAGTCGGAAACCTTGGAATGGTATAGAATCGATGGACTGTATTATAGGGTGAAACGGGGGAAGTCAATTTATAGTTAGACTGTTTGGATAGAAATAGATTGTTTTGTCGTTCCCGGAATCTAAATATCTTCTGGAGCTACATGAGCCTTGTCTCGACTAAAGTAGGAAGCATTGAAACAATCCAGGAAGAGAACATGCGCAGATATATACATCTATCAGTGCTCTCCAATGGATAAACATGAGAACGAGAACACAACAATAGAGTGCGGAATATCGAACACAAGATGCAATTCGGTGGGTCTATCGATCATGAACCATGCCGCATGTTCATGACCAATAGAGCGTGACAGAGGGTGAGAAGAAGGGAATTATTTACAAGGAGAGAGCCCACAAGTCCACAAAACAGGCGGGTATGCTAAGGTGCCCTCGACCGAGCCAAAAGAGAAGGGACAAAAAAATGACACATGAGAACGGATGGAAAAGAAAAGACAATGGTATCATGAAACCATGCTTGGCTCATCACAGATAAGTAAAAGGAAATGTGAAGGAGTGGGAAAGGGTATTATACAGTCGAGGGTGTGGGAGGTTTTGATGCAAAGTATGGGGGTGAGAAGAGAAGGAAAAGATTCTGAACGGGCATGAAGAATCTATCAAACATTAGATTATGGGGGAGTAATGAGACTAGGTCTCAATCTGACAATTCAATCGGGTGTTCGGGGGACCCATCATGAGGTTCTGGCGATGAGGGTTCATTCTGCTCCGAGATCACAATAGAAGGTGGTTCTGCGGGAGGGCTTGGTAGTGGATCTTCGGGGCCGATAGAAGCCGTATGTGAGGGAGACGAAGGTTCGGGGACTGTTGACAAACCGCCATCTGCACTGTCTTTGCTTCCAGTGGTGGCTCCGTTACGTCGTCGCATGCGACGGTTGCGCCGCTCCTCGTCGGCACTCTCTCTTCGTCGGCGTTGGCGTTCGCCACTGGCGTCAGAGTTGCTTCTCAACCCCATGAGCATGCTAGCTGCACGGTCCGCAACGTCTTCGCCTTCGGAGATTTGGGCCTCCTTGGCGCCCTCCTCTCCCTCGGCAATTGGAGGGCTCAAAAGACCGTTTTCATCAGTCTTGGCTTCGCCATCAGCAGGCGGATCAGCGGCCGCATCGCCTTCATCGGCACCAGATGTGCTCGGCGGGTGCTGGCCAGAAGCCACACGAACCTGGTGGCGTTCCTTGAGACGAGCACGACGGCGACGATCGCGCTGATCTTTGGCCTGAGGCGCAGCAGCACGCAACTTCTCCAGTAACGAGTCCATCGCACCACTTGTGGCGGGGGAGTTCGGGATTTCGGCGGGAGCAGCGCCATTGGCAAGATTGACATTGATCCGCTTGCGAGCGAGAGACGCTTCGGTGCGCTTCCGAGCCTCCTCGAGACCAATATTCTTCTCTCGTGATTTCTTCCACTCAAGCAAGAATGAAGCCAATTTAGCGAAGAAGTCTCGCCGTGCGTTTTCGTCGGTGTTATCTTCGCCGTAGAATACCATGATATCATCATAGGATTTGACCATCTCGTCTAGGTAAATCTGCATTTGTTCAGCCTTGCGGCGAGCGTCCTTCATGCTTCGCTGAACGACCTGGCTGACGCGGTCCTGGGGATGGAACTTCTTCGGATCACTCAGGTTGCCTGCATCCAAACTGGATTGGACGTTCTTGATATTGCTGATGTACTTCTTAGCATCGGTGCATAGTTGGTCCACGCTGACCTTCTGAAGGCCAACCACACCGCTGATCTCCTCGAAGAAGCTCTCCCACTCGGGATACTGGTTGCGAACGATACGCTCGACTAGATCGGCGAAGGTGGTCTCGTTCTTGTCATCCTTGACCATACCCAAGCGAGCGAGCGAACTGAGCTTGAAACCCTGGGCCTGTTTGTTGGCGTCGTTCATAAAATTTCCAATATCCAAGATTAGACCAAGGACGTTCATCAGAGCAACGGAATCCCGCAAAGATTCGCTGGCGTTGACCACATCCTGCAGCCTAGTCGAGATGTATTCATACTCATGCTCAAAGGTCCGAGTCAGTGCAAGAGCCCGCATTCTCGCTTTCCAATAGTGGTTCAGCTCATAGGAAGTGGCCAGATAAATCTGATCCTCACGCGTAAGCTCAGTGGGGTCTTGCTCACGCTCAGAACTGGCAGCACCCGGGACAGTCCAGTCCTGACTATACGGCGCCATCAACTTTGCAACGTTCTCTGGGATACTGCACATCTCTTCTCTTTGCAGGAAATCCATGACCACCATGTTATCTAAGATCTCTCGGTCACAGTGGATAATCATGCGAACCACATCTTCGGGAGGGAATTGGGAGAATTTCGAAAGAGCAATCTGGAAATTCTTGGACAGGTCGTTGGAAATGATCTGCTTCTTGTCCTTGCGTTTTTTGGCTGCAGTGCTGGCCCCAAAGATCTTGGTTTCTTTCGCCATGAACAGCCGCTCAACCTCGTCCAATACGCCTTTCTTGGCTAGATCGGTATACTTCTCTTCTTTGTCCTCGGCTGTTGGGGCGTGGCCAGCCCAGACAGTCACCTGGGGAGTATCCACTTTGTCCCAATGCAAGGCCTTGAGCTTCTTCTTAGGACGAATAAAAGGCATATGAGTGGCACCAGGGACTGAGTCTCCAGCCATGTAGTTGGGTCTCCAACCAGCGCCCAGGGGAGCACTCGGCGGCGGAGGAGGGGGAGGTGCAAAGCCCTTGGCTCCGGGAGCCGGGGGAGGCGGCGGCGGACCACCAATAGCCCCTCCTGGTGGAGGTGGAGGAGGAGGTCCACGAATGGCCCCTCCTGGTGGGGGCGGAGGAGGAAGCCCAGATAATCCTCCTGGAGGAGGTGGAGGAGGGGCAATGCCAGAAGCAGCTCCTGGAGGAGGGGGAGGGGGAGGAAGTCCCGCTTTGGCACCGCCGGGGGGAGGAGGCGGCGGCGGGATGGGAATTCCCTTTGCGCCACCTGGCGGAGGCGGAGGAGGTGTAGAAATGCCTCCTGGAGGCGGCGGAGGTGGAGGAATTGCAATTGCTGCGCTACCAGGTGGAGGAGGAGGAGGAGGTGGTGGTGGTGGTGGGGGCATTGCCTTTTTGTCTAGGTCCGCCTTGTCCTCGGTTCTGGGTGCTTCTGTAGGGGTAATATCGCCGGCGGCGGCATCCTCGATGCTTGCAGTACTCGTTGCCTCGGAATCCTCGTCGTACTTGGGCACCTTGAGAGTTAGCTCGCCCAATAAACCAGTCGCCTGCGCAGGGTTCAGACGTCGCTGGAAACCCATCATACCACGAGACTGGTCTTGCGCTGCCTCGTCACCCTCCTCCACGATGGTCGACACGGCACCATCGGGATGCTGATCCATCTCAGGCACATGGCTTCGCTTGCGGTAGACAGATCCCAGGGAGCCTGAGTCCATAGTGCGACGGGTTTGCTCAGCAAATTCCTCGCTAGCATCCGCACTACCATCCATCCGCTCACGGAGCTCACGCAGTCGGTCAGACGGACCGTTATCAAGTTGACCCCAAACCTTGCCCTCAAGCTTGAACTGGGTCTTGGTTCGCTCCAACTGACGCTCCAGGCGTTCCATGAGACGTTCCCGATCCATAATACCTGGCATTTGCGATGGATCGGCTTCGCCTGTCTGGTTAAGCTTCCGAGCGTTTGACGCAGCGATGTCTTGGGCATCCCGAAGCATCAGATACAGCTCTCGAGTCTCTAGTTCATTTCGTTGCAATTCTTGGGCACGTAGCCGCTGAACCTCTCCAACCTCGGCTTTCATCGACTCGTTTTGGCGTGTTTGAAGCTCGATGATACTAGTTTGCTCCTCAATCTGCTTCTGCAGTTTCTTGACGAGACCATCCGCACCGAGCTCTATCTGTGCTCTCATCTCATCGCGCTCAGCGATGGCTGCCTCGGCGATTTGGCGAGCCTCCAGAGACTCATCATACACTCGTCTTGCCTCGGCATCTGTATGGAGTCGATCCAAAAGGCTTTGTACGGTGAAATTCAGTCCCTGGCGTAAGTCAAGGTCGGGAAGCCTGCGGTCCATAGCAACATAGCTCATCATGGCATCTACGAGCTGGAACATGCGTAGGCCCTCTTCACCAGAATTCTCCCGGATAAGAAGCATGTGCTGCATAGCCGACAGGAAGTAGTCATGAGACCGAGTGCCGTTGATTTTTGTTGCGATGGCATCCGCAATCTGAAGAGGGTCGCTCATATCCTTGACCTCGCCCTCAACACTGTCCTTCATACTGCTCCCCTCCCGTTGCAGCAGATCTTCATAGTCAATAGCCTCATTTTCACGGAAGCGTTCGATCTGCTTATCAATTGCCTCATATTGGAAACCTTCCATCTTCGTCAAAAGACGTACGATTCCACATGATGTGAATTGGGCACGAATATGACACCGCAATTGCAGGTCAGTCTCAGCACCATCCACCAGCATGTTAATGAGCATCATCGTCGAAACAGCATACTCCATGAGGAGATTCTCCATGCCAATGCCTCCACTGCGGTACTCCTCGCTGGCGCCGACCAAACTTCCCATTTTACCACGGCCATCGATGGTGACCTCGACGATTCGCATCCAGGCATCGAAACGGCCAGTTTCGTTGTGATCATGTTTGACCTTGTCCATGGCCTGAAGGACCTTCTGGTGGCCTTCTCCATCGGCCCAGTGGGATAGGAACGTGAGGACTTCGCTAACAAGCTTCCGAGTGTTGAGGCGAGGGGATGACAGAGAGCTGACAAGGGCAACAAGCACACCCTGGTGCACAAGCGCATCATCCGCGCCATATTTGTTATTCATAAGACCCTTCAGACATTTGGCAATATCATACTCTCGATCAAGATCCTTGTCGCCCGTTGGGGGAGCTGGAACCGGGCCAGATGCTTTTCGTCGATTGATTTTTTGAAGAACATTTGTCAGAGCTACTTGACCCTGAGCTTCAACAAAAGCTTTCACCCAGCTGATCGGTTGAGTTCGCAGACTGACACTCAAACTTGCAAGCTGCTTGGAAGTAATTGTGTCGTCCATAACCTTCTTCACATACCACTCCGGGCTTCCTTCTTCGTCAGCACGCTCCAAGAGACCCGACAATCCATCATGACCGTGAGTTTGACGGGCATTTTGCCTTCTCTTCTGTTCTCCTTGTAATTCCGTCAATCGGTCCTGGTGAACCAAAGTCCACTTTTTCGAGGCAGGATAGGATAGCATTTGCCGCTTGGCCTGTTCAGGAAGATTCTGCCAGCCTCGTTTATTCATAAGTTCCAGAAACAGCTGGTCCACTATACGATCGTCTCTTGGCCGAGTCAGATATTGATCAGATGGCCGGGGTACGGCCGCGGGAATATTCTGCGAGGCTTGTGAAGCTTGCCAGGCAGACTGCGCATTGGACAATCGCCCAGCACTTCCGCTGGGGGTAATTACATTTCGATCACTTGAATGCGACGGCGTGAGCGTGCGGCCAGAGCCATCGGAATTAGAGAAGTAGTTGGAACCGCGGGTATTGGAAGAATGAGATGAATATAAGCTGGCCTGGTCAAGTGATGTTCGGGAGTTCGACGAAGAATCAATGGATGAGTTATGACCTATGCCGTTATTGGCACTTGAGCTGCCTGGGCGTCCCCATTGTTGATATCTAGTCCCGCGATCGCCTGATGCACTGCTTGTCATAGTCGTGTTCGACCCATGTGGAGGCGGGCGAGGGCCAGAGGGATGGGATGACGACCCATTTGGCGCAGAAGTGGAGGTCCATACGGGGTATTGATGATAGTCGCCGCCAGTCTTGCCAATGTGGTTGGGTGAGGGTTCTTGACGAGATTCAGGTCGGGTGTTGTCGATGGGTATGGGCGTTCTCGTGTCGGAGGGAAGACTTTCAAAGGGGATAGAAGTGATGACACCAGCAGTGGACGACATGATGCTTGGGTCGAGGTCATGGGTCATGTCGACAGACTGGATTGAAGAGCGCTTTGAATAGCGGGACGAGCGAGAGCCGGCGGCGCTGCCCGGCGGGGCCAGGCTGTCGTAGGAGCCTCCATACCCATCGTAGCGATCATCCGGTGCCTTGTCTTTGTACAGTTTCCTTCCAAAAAAGCTTTTTCCGGCCGAGGTCTGCCTGGACTTGTCGGCATTCGCGGGCATGTTGGTGAGAGTGTGAAGTGGCAGAGCGCAGCATCAAGGGCGCCCCTCGCACACTATCCAGAGGTCACGCGCAGTTGTCTCAACTCGAATATGTAGCGTTGTCGCGGGGGCGGGTCGCCAGAAATCTGGTGAGCGAAGACGAGAACATTCACAAAAGCTCGAGGTGTTTTCTGTTTTTATCCCTCCCTTGGGCTTCCGTTAGTATACCCGCTTTGGTTGTTATGTAGCTCGCGCCGATACGGATTGTTGAAAATAAAGCAACCGTGGGGTGGAGGGGAGGTATCTCACTGGAGAAGAGTAAAAAGGGGAGGGGAAACCGAAACTTGCAGGTATGCACCAGGCGAGTCTAGGGTCGATCAAAGCACGGGCACCTTTAATTGCAGATTAGGGGATTGATCTCATTAGGCGTATTAGGGGCTTAGTTGCGGGCTTAGTCACCTGTCACTTCGGACAAACTCCCCGACCGTAGATCACGTGTCGTCAGGTGATAGTTGTGGGGAAAGTCGGTTTCTATACGCGTCACGCGTGTTCTAAGTCGTTTCTAAAGAAATATTTGATATTTTCTGGGTCCTGGGGAAACATAACAGCCGAATGATAATTCAATCAATTCTCATCGGTCGCTGAGGGGGATAAAGTCCTTTGTTTCGCAGGGTTTCTTCGATCTTCGGGAGGATCTACTTAGGCCCCCCTGATACCAAACCGTTCGGTAAACATCTCCGCTATCTTATCCCCGAGGCCAAGTGAGGGCTCAACCAAGGATTCCTTGCAGTGCCAAAAAAAACAACAACACAAGACAGCTCCAAAGGGGTTGTTAATCTCCCACCATGGGCTCTGCATCACGGTTTGCAAAGGTTGGTATCGCTTCTGATATCCCCGGGGCCCTTTCCCGTCGAATTGCGGCGTCGTCATCTCTCCGAAAGGAACCATTCGAACAAATTAACTGACTACACTGCTTTTTTACAGACCATTATTGTGCCTGCGTCAATTGCGTTATCAGTCTACTTGCTGTTCTCATTCCTGATCATTCCATTCTTCCGACGTTACCACCAACGCTACTCCCAATACCTCCCTCTACATACTATCTCAGCCCACACCCTTTCGCTCCGGGATCGCGTGGCCGACGCAATTATGCGCTTTTTCCTTCCGTCTTCATGGCGACGCGGAGCACACTTGGATGACCATGAAAATATCGATATTGACGATGATGAAGGGGAGCTCATGGTCGGCATGGGCATGGACGCGGCCCGCCGGGAAGCCTTGGATCGTCACCGCAGTACCACTACGGATACCCAACCTCGGCTCAGTCGAGAGCTAGAGGAAGGGTTTATGGATGATAGTGACAACGAAGACAGCGAGAGAGACAGTGCAGGAAATCGACATTAAAGGCTTCATCTCGGGCTTGTTGCTTTTTTACTCGTACGGCTCTCCGGTCATGGGCGGCGTTTTCTTCTCCATTTGTATACCTAGCGACTCTTGAAACCTTCAAGACATGCATATAGCCTCTCATATAGATTTGAAATCATTCTCTTGGCTTGGACTATAGACAATTGGTCTTCACAGCTTGCAGGCCAGTACACTGTTCCCTACTTGGCTGGAGACATACAACATGTTGTGAAAGTAAGTAAGTAGGAAGGCAGTGGGAGCCACTGGAACTCCAGGGAAAGATTCAAGTCAAATGTGCAATTGGTGTAGATAAATAAAGCATCCTAGGGATCCACCACCCTTCTTGCCGGCTTTGCCCTAGAAGCTGTCAATCTGTTGAGATCGACAGTGTCGTAGGCCCCACTCGATGATCACCGGAGGCAACCGATTATTCTTACGTGAGCAAATGACAGTCAAGGATTCTACAAAAACAAAGAGATCTGATGAAAGATATGTGATTTCATTGGTATCGTAAATGCTAAATTTTCAGCATTACCTCTGCCTTCAGTAGGGCAAGGTGGAAAAGATATGAACAATCGAAGAAAAGAAATCATTGCGCGTCTAGCCAAAAGGGGTCCTTTTTGTTCCCATGCAAGCACAGTCAAACAATTTACTTGCGCTGACCGTAAGCCTTGGTGGCGTAGTCACCCTTATGAACGATCAGGTCCTGAGGGCGGTAGTCCTCACGACCGGAGAAGTAGCTCTCCAAGATGTCCTTGGTACCGTTGGCGTAACGAACCTGGGCATCGATAGAGGTACCGGACATGTGGGGAACCATAGCGTTACCACCGCCCCAGGGGTGCTCAGCGTAGCGGAGAGGGTGGTCCTTGGGGGCGGGCTGGGGGAACCAAACGTCACCACCGTATCCGCGGAGGTGGCCGGACTTGAGGGCCTCGGCAACGTCCTCCTTGACAACAATAGCACCACGGGCAGTGTTGACGAGCCAAGCACCTAATTTTGTGTTAGCAATCTTGAACTTTGGCCGGGATTATCTCATTGGCAACTTACCAGGCTTCATCTTGGAGATCAGCTCCTTGTTGAACAGACCACGGGTCTTCTCGTGCAGAGGGCAGTTGATGGTGACAACATCGCACTGAGCGAGCATCTCCTCAAGGCTCTCAACGCGACGGCAGCCAATCTCCTTCTCGGCCTCGGGGCTCAGGGGCTGGTAGTCGTAGTAGAGCAGCTCCTTGCAGTCGAAGGGCTTCAGACGGCGGAGCACACGCTCACCGATACGGCCGACAGCGACAGTACCAACAACCTTGCCCTCCAGGTCGTACTCGTTCTTGGCGACGGCAGCGACGTTCCAGTCACCGTTGCGGATCTGGTCGTGGGCGGGAACGAAGTTACGGACCAAGAGGAGGATGGTCATGACGACGTGCTCAGCAACGGACACAACGTTGGAACCAGTGACCTCGGCGACGGTAATACCACCGTTGGTCTTGTTGGCGGCGTTAAGGTCAACGTGGTCGGAGCCAATACCGGCAGTGACGGCAAGCTTCAGCTTCTTGGCCTTGGCCAGACGCTCAGCGGTGAGGTATCCAGGGTGGAAGCTATTCAGGTATTAGCGGATACAGCACAGTTGTGTAGATTGCGGGGTGGCGAACGGAGTAGTGATGATGACCTCGGCGTCAACCAGCTCCTTGTCGAAGGTAGAGTCCTCGCCCTCC
Source organism: Penicillium sp. VS I D KN (assembly GCA_019775415.1). Lineage (NCBI taxonomy): Eukaryota > Fungi > Ascomycota > Eurotiomycetes > Eurotiales > Aspergillaceae > Penicillium > Penicillium sp. VS I D KN. The sequence goes on along the minus strand of JACWFT010000061.1, from coordinate 48,454 downwards.
TTGTCGGAGGTGGTCACCAGAGTGTGACCAGCGTCCTCAAGCCACTTGCGGATACCGAGCTCATTCTCAGTGGTACCCAAAAGACCGGGCTGCTGCTTGGAGTGCTCGCCACCCTGGAATATGAGAATCAGCAATCTGACTTTGAAAATGGATAGACATCATTGACTTACGTCGTATAGAACCAAAAGAACTTTACCCTGAAGGGAGGCAGATGCGGTTAGCGTACGTGCATTGGCAAAAGCACCAGTCGGCCTCGCAAAGGTGGCGGTAGGCTTAAAAGCCCCCGAGAGTAATTGAGTGGCAGGGCGTCGCAATTGACGGGAAAGGGATCGAATAAATACCATTTTGAAGAGTGTTTAAATCAAGTTTGATTGAAATATGTGAATTGAAAGGAAAATCTGTTGAGAAGGTCAGCGCATGCATTTTATATGCTTTACGACCATCAAGGTTGAGTCGATGAAGTCAGAGTGGTTGGAGTAAGCCGGCTGCTGAGAAGCGGGGAGAGTGGAGAAGCGTTGCAGGACATAGCCCTGACATTGGATTGATCCTTACCCGAGTATGAGAAGTACCGGATTGGAGAGAGAAGGTTTGAAGTGATGGAAGAAAGACAAAACTTTGCTGGGTTTGGACAAGTATTATATATATTTCTCCTTTCTCCAATTGAGCCCCTCTTTCTCTTGTACACATCAACCTGGGAAGCCAAAATCCAAAACCCGCCGTGTTGCCAGCGGGACCCGGGACGGGAGAGTAGCCGGATGGGGTACTCAACCACTCACGGTCCAAATCTCTCCGCATGAGGGACAAGGAGGGGGAGGAAATGCTGTGGTTCGTGCTCTAGCTGAACTGTAACAGCAGTGATCCTCGTGTTCCAGGTCATCCGTGCAGTAGTGTGATACTTTTGGCTTGTACTTCAATAGTCTACTCATTATTTTGTTTGATAAGCGCAACTGATGGAGCCCCGTTGTTCCGTGATCCTACAATAGCGGGCGTGCGGGGAACCTCAGTTTTGAACTACAAGCTGTCAAGAGACTACTCTGTGGACTTATCATGAGAATAATACCGGAGCCACTTCCGGAAGCCGTGTTGATAGCGGTAGTACCACCACGATGTATACATGCCGAAGTACCTCCAAGTGTCAGCCCACGCTCACCATGTTGTTCTTCTGTGATGGCGCTAACCTTAAGGTTCCCCGCAGCGGGGTTGCTGATATAATGAGGGGTACCTCTCACCATCCAGAAAAAAAAAAAAAAAGAATACACCTAACAGTCTGGATTAGTACAGGGGACCTTGGTTCAAGCTAAGCAAGAAATCCAGTTATGACGAAGCTTCAATTCTGCGGAGCTTCTAAAGATGTCGTGTTTCCATGGGGCTGAACTGACCCCCGAGCCATGTCCGCCCTTCTGCCGAATTTCGGCCATTTGCCTTTTCTCCAACTCCAGACCCGCCCATAGCGACACGTATTCCCTGCTTTGGTGAGGAGAGACGTTGCGTTGGGGATTTCGCCCTCACGGATCCACCATCCTTTGCGAGGCTGTGTTTGTGGAATACATAACCTGATGAAGAATTTGGAGACGCTCAATGGGGGTTTTCAAATCTCTCCGCTAAAGGAATTGGACACCCATATCTGGTTATGATCGCCCTCTCCTTGCACTCGAACGCCATTGAGTGATTTTTATCATTACTATGATCAGCACTTAGACGACAGAAACAAGTTGCGAGAAATGCATCGCGAACTCGATCGTCACAATGTCCTGGGGAAACAGAGAGATCTCGATCACGGAACTTGGCCTCTGCGATAATCACGAGCATTTGCGGGTCCAATCTAATGGTGGATCGATTAAGAGCCGAGTCAATTGCTGCAATCATATAACACAGGAGCCCTGGTGAATGTGATCGTGACTCTACGAAGCTCAATGACTTCTTTCATCTTATCTTGTTCGCATTGGGGCAAAGACTGCATAGTGCAGGTCGAACACTTGTCAGTAACCGCATCATGTGAGAAGTAAGATCGTCAATTGCTAGAGATAATCCTCGAGTGAGCTTTTCCACAATGAATGATAGCTAATGTTTGATGATTGACCATCAGTAGGTACCATTACTCCATTAGCAATCTTCGATCGGCCAGCCCCAATTCGCGCGATCGCTCTATATAATCACCACAGGACTTGGGTCTCCCAGTAAGCGTCTTGGAGCCTGAAAAAGGAGAAGCGTTGCAAAACTTGGGAGGGCACGTCTACCAATCGAGTCCTACATGCGGTCTACAATTCGCTTTATGACTCCAGTGCTATCAATTGATGTTGAAGCAAGCAGCCAAATGAACAGTACGAAGTCCACCAAAGCGCAGGGAGTTTTGTACATACGGGGAACGGGTCAATTGGTCTTGCGCATGCTCTCGGCGTGAAAACGATCATTCCAAGGTTGCCAAGGACATGATATATTTTACTCACCTCGGAGATGAAAGAGATCATTCCATGGGCTCCTGGTTGTACATTTCTGAGATTAAATGCCATGAAACCCCAATTAGTTGTGCATAGGAATATGCGCGCGTTGGGATACCGGACGGAAACCTAGGGCAGCAAATCACGCACGGCGATTGCCAATCCCGCTAATCTCCGCTCCGCGCTCTCGGAGATGTTGATCTCGGGAATTTCGTCATGGTCGCGTTTCTCCCTTATAGTATCTCTTCTTCTCAATTCATGCCGTAACTTTCCTTGCTTTTGATAATCACCGCTCTTTCAATGAGACTACGGCCAACAACTGTGCAGTCGCTTGTGCGCGGCTGCAGTAGGCGCGCCCATCAGACCCCCAATCTCACCCGCCTATTGTCAAGCACGCCATGCCGCCCAAGCAGGCTTCGCGCTCGCCTTAAGATTCCTCCGCCATTCCCCGTCACAAAAACATGCCCTGAACCGACATGCAATTGCCCATCGACGCCATCCATGCCGGAAGGATTGCTGATTGACCATGAGCAAGTGTTGAATGGGACAATGGTGGCATATGCGCAGCAGCTTTTGATCTGTACTGGACAGAGAGACTGGACAAGTCGGATTGAAAACGATGGAGAAAATCATGGCTGGGGTGATCTTGTAAGGGGTCTTAAGCGCCTGCTTGGTCGCGGAGGCCCGTATCTGGACGTATGCGAATGGTCTGATCTGCTTGCTTGAAATGTTCGCTAAACTGTCTCCCTCTAAATGCAGCCCTTCAACAATGTCCTTGTCACCAATTCTTCCATCAAACCTGCTGCTAGCAGCCCCACCACCGCTTCCGCATTTCTTTTCCCGAGCTTCAAATACATTCCCTCTATCCCAGTCGAAATCCTCTCCTCTCCGAATACCACCGACTTGACCACATTTGTTCGCGCATTTCTCCTCCCCAACCAGCTAAATAGCATGCACTTGTCTTTGCCCGAGGCCAAGCAAGCCGACATGACCCGGGTACCGGATTTGGCTTCGAAGTTTACGGGCATCATCGATATTGAACATTCGCCTACCGTTTTAATCTGTGGACATGGAGGTCGTGATATGCGCTGTGGTGTCATGGCACCTGCACTTGAGGCAGAGTTTCAGCGTGTACTTCAAGCACAAGGATTTACCTCCACGGATAGCCATGGCACGACCATCGACGACCCCAAGCATGCCCACACTGGTCTGATCAGCCACATTGGCGGTCATAAATACGCAGGCAATGTCATTGTATATATCCCACCAAAGATGACGGTGGGAGGCTCAGAGTCTCACCCGCTGGCGGGTAAGGGGATTTGGTACGGTCGCGTGGAGCCAAAGCATGTGCAAGGTATAGTGGATGAAACTATACTTGGGGGCAGAGTAATTAGGGACCACTTTCGTGGTGGAATTGACCGAAATGGGGACATTTTGCGGTTATAGACTTGGACCAGGGATCCAGTACTTGTACAATTTGTATTGTTATTGCATAAGACAAATGTATCACAATAGACGATCGCTTCTCTGGAAAGTCTTTCCTATTAACTTTGTTCAAAATGATCGACTTTATGTGCACCTGGCGCTAGTCCTGATTGGGTTTAAAGCTGTGCGGGCTCCGGGGAAGTTTTGAAGACGAAGAGTACCGACAGTCACTCCCAACACTGAAGTGGTGCTGAAGCACCTGATATCATACGACCATTAACATAGCATAATGAGATATCTATCATTATGCAAACTCTCTCCCGAATTCGATTGACGCCTTTAGCCGGACAGGCGCGGCGGTGCGCCCGTCCTGGCCTGCGCCCATTCGCTCTCTCCTCGAATACCTTCATTCGCCTCGTCACGAACACTGCAAGCCTCCAAAAGCTTGATCTTCCTGCGCTAGACAAGAAATGGCAGGCTCAATGGAAATCGGACGCGATTTTCGCGCCATGCAGTACCGAACAGGCGTCCGAGCCCAAACCGAAGTCCTACATCTTATCGATGTTCCCCTACCCCTCGGGCACGCTACATATGGGCCATCTTCGCGTATATACGATTTCAGATGTGCTGTCACGGTTCTATAAGATGCGTGGGCATGATGTTCTGCATCCGATGGGGTGGGATGCCTTTGGGTTGCCAGCAGAAAACGCCGCCATTGAACGCGGCGTCGATCCCGCTGAATGGACACAGCAAAATATTACGAAAATGAAGGCTCAGTTAGATAGTATATCTGCTGGATTTGACTGGGAGCGGGTATGTTGTGGAATCTGCAGCGGGACTCGGTGAATTTCAATGCGACCAACTAACTCTTGAGCTCTTTGTAGGAAGTTGCTACTTGTGCCCCGGATTTCTACGAGCATACCCAACGGATATTCTTGATGCTACATGAAAAAGGATTGGCATACCAAGCTGAGGCTCTGGTGAACTACGACCCTGTCGACAAGACCGTACTCGCCAATGAGCAAGTGGATGCCAATGGCTTCTCATGGCGATCGGGAGCCAAGGTCGAGAAATTGAATCTCAAACAGTGGTTCTTCCGGATCACAGACTTCAAAGAAATGCTATTAAATGATCTGGACTCGCTCGCTGGGGGCTGGCCGGAGCGTGTTCTATCCATGCAACGAAACTGGCTTGGAAAATCGAACGGTGCTAAGATCAGATTCCCTGTGGCCGTTGACGGCACAAAGGTCCACGTTGACGTCTTCACCACACGACCAGACACCCTTTACGGTGTTGAGTATGTGGCTCTGTCACTCGATCATCCCATCGTTTTGAGTGCTGCGGAGAAAGATGCCTCGCTTCGCCAGTTCCTGGATGAGGCATCTCTGCTTCCACCTGACTCCAAGGCCGGCTACCGCCTGAATAACATTGCAGCAGCTCACCCTTTGCTGAGAATTGATAATGAAAGCCCTCAATTGGCGAGGGATCTCCCCGTCTTTGTTGCGCCCTATGTTCTTAGTGATTATGGCGAGGGTGCAGTCATGGGTGTTCCAGGTCATGACGCTAGAGACATGGCGTTCTTCAAGGAAAACGCGAACCCGGAGTCAATCCCTATTGTCATTGAGTCAGAACCATCTCAAGAAATTGTCACCGCAGTCGCTGCCCGGGATGCGAAGGCTTTCACACAGGAGGGCTTCCTCACCTCACAGTGTGGAAGGTATCGAGGACTGCACTCCAAGGAGGCTGCGCAGCAGATTGTCAACGATCTCAGCAAAGAGGGTCAGGCCAAATTCACGGAAACCTGGCGGCTACGAGACTGGTTGATCAGTCGGCAACGGTACTGGGGTGCACCTATTCCCATCATCCACTGTGGCGAGTGTGGCCCGGTTCCTGTGCCGAAAGAAGACCTTCCCGTCAAATTGCCTAAGATCCAAGGAGAGTGGTTAAAGGGGAAGAAGGGAAATCCCCTTGAGTCATCCGAGGAATGGCTTCACACGGAATGTCCCAGCTGTGGAGGGCCCGCAAAGCGTGACACAGATACCATGGATACCTTTGTGGACTCATCTTGGTATTTCCTCCGCTTCCTGGACGCGGCAAACAAAGACGCCCCATTCTCGGCTTCAGTCGCGCGGCCAGTAGATGTCTACGTCGGAGGTGTGGAGCATGCTATTCTGCATCTGCTCTATGCTCGGTTCATTTATAAGTTCCTTGCTCAGTCAGAGTTATTCCCAGCCGCCGCACCTGGTGAGCAATCGGTAGCAGAGCCCTTCAAGATGCTTCTGTCCCAGGGTATGGTTCATGGCAAGACCTTTACGGAGCCATCGACAGGTCGATTCTTACTTCCGCACGAAGTCGATCTCACAAAACCCGACAAGCCCTTGATCACAGGCACTCAAATCACCCCTAATATTTCATTTGAGAAAATGTCAAAGAGCAAGCACAATGGCGTTGATCCCACGACCTGTGCATCCAAGTATGGTGCCGATGCCACGCGTGCGCACGTTCTCTTCTCGGCACCTGTTAGCGAAGTCCTAGAGTGGGATGAATCCAAGATTGTCGGTGTTGAGCGCTGGTTCGGCCGGCTTTGGAAGCTCGTCCTTGACACTCAGCAAACATTGGTTGATGCATCCTTCGCTATTTCCTTGGTTGATCTGAGGAACCCTGCCGGCCACGCCATATCCCTGCCTCGGTCACTCCAGGATCTGAGCAATTCTGATGCGGACGCTGTACTAGCGACCCATAACACCATCTCATCTGTCACTAGCTGCATCGAGAGCAACCCCTACGGCCTGAACACCGTCATCTCGGATCTGACAAAATTGACCAATGCCCTGTCCTCGGCATCTCTCTCTTCTCCCCTTGCCCTCTACATATCCGTCTCTTCCCTCCTCCGCCTTCTAGCGCCGATTGCCCCTGCGCTAGCCTCCGAGTCTTGGGAAGTATTGCATGACTCTGTTATGAAGCAATCTGACCCTGCAACTCCCGTGCCATCTATCTTTTCGTCTTCTTGGCCTACCGCCCTTCTCACCCCTGAACAAGCCGAGGCTCTATCCTCCCGTGGCGGCCAGACGGTAGCTGTCCAGGTTAACGGTAAGCTCCGCTGTGCGGTTACCATTCCACGCTGGCCGTCTGCTGAAGAGGCCCCTCCGGCTAAGGGCAAAGCCACGGCTGCGTCCAAGGAAGAACAAGACTGGATTATCGACCGAGTCTTGGAGACTACTGAAGGCAACCTGTGGTTGCGCGAAAAGAACGACTGGGAGAAGAGACGACGAGTCATCGTTGTCAAGGGCAAATTGGTGAACGTCGTGTTCTGATCCAGTCGTTAGATTCGACTCGATCATCATTCATTCTAAAATGTATTTATCCATTCGATAGACCTGTAAATTAGCACATTTCATCTCCAAGCGTCAATAGTATCAGTAATCCCTAGCTTTCAAATAATGTTACGCATGCAACAGGAATCTGGAGAAAGGAGGCTGTAGATTGTAACAGCTAACGACCTATGGAAGGATAAGAGGTGACAGACATGTGACAAGCACCGCGCATTTGGCGCCGTCAATATCTACTTAAGCATCTCAATGACGTTCTCGGACTCAAAGGGCAGTACGAAACGGTTTATACCGCCTATTTAAGGGTATGTTAGCCAACATGTACCATTGAACTAGCTGATATCAACGAGAGGCTTTTACCTTGTCCAATGATAATCCGAAGCTTCATCAGGGCTGAGAGCACACTCCATCTTCTCAGGCTCGTGAAACCTCCTTGTAAATCGAATGATCCAATTGGTGAGATCGTCTGACATAGTCATGGATGGGGATACATGGCATGTCCGGCATTTCATGAAGTTTGAAGTAGACCCAAAATGGTCGATTTGCGAGCTGAAAGTCCCTACATGGTCGATCATGTTGGATATGGGGGCAAAGCATGATTCTCGTTGTAATCGTATGACGAGAAGCTTGACTTATAACAACTAGATAATCGAAATTAAATACAATCATACCTGTCTCGTCGAGAGAGACACGAATCGATCATGTATAAGATAGCCTTCCAGATGGACAGATAAATGTGCATTGGTGCCAGTTGGGAAGGTGCTTTCGGACATTCACCGTCGCACTGTGACTTCTTGATATAAGTAGAAGGTGACGTTTATGTAGTTTCAAGTTCATTTGAGAGTCGGGCCAGAATTGTATATTATCAGAGTCAAAATACACATAAATCTCGTTCTGACAGCAATCACAGCAGGAATGTTGGTGGCAAATCGGGACCTGTCAAACAATATTAGATCGTCACTTGCCTTGGTGGACTACCATACTTACCCCAAACATGCAAAGAGTCGGGAGACGCCAGTGACCGATTTGTCGGGTACTCATCATTGACAAGATCGCCATCCACATAGTGCTCGAGAATAAACCGCGAAGGATCAAACCTATTTCAGTTAGCAAATTTTCAAGTGGATTTCGAGATCCATACCAATAATCGAAAATTTGAGAGCCCATGACGTGTCGTCCCACGCCCCAGCAATTCTCATATCCCTTGTGACGAAGCCAGTCATGTCCCAGCTTTTGCGTGTCAAAATCGTGCGTCTCAAAGGACGAGTGATGAACGTGAGACTTGGGACCTTCGAAAAAGAAGAAGCAGTGGTGGTCCACCTTTTCTGATCCGCGGTCAAGATGGAGGAATGTGGTAATATCGCGCCCGGTTTCATCGTAGACCAGCTATTTATACGAAAACATATTAGTGCGGGCAAATATAGGATGTAATGATCGGAATCACTCACGTCGCTGGGCTTGAAGTTAAAACGCGTGGTATAAAAGTCAAAAGCCTTTGCAAAATTTGTCACACACATGCCGAAGTGCCCAATCTTATGGACAGGCGCAGGCCCTACATCGATCAGTCAAAGCTCATTACCACGCTTGATATCAACTCACCTTTCTCAAATCTCTGGAAATTGTTTACGGATCGATATTTCTCTGTTGGCTATGAGGAATGAGAGGTTAGTGCTGTCAGTTGAAGAGCTCCAAATAAATTTCAACTTACCATATTGTAATCCAATTCAGGCAACTTCTTGACATCATCCGACAACTTCTGTCCATAGACAAGATGGAACGGGAAGTTGTCAACCGGATCCCTAAAGGTCACACAGTAACCCCCACCAGGCGCATCAGTCAATGCAGTGACCTTGCTGGCCCCAGGCAATGTCTGAGAAGCATATTCAAGGTCCTCCTCCGACTCAACGACAAAGGCAGTGCCTCCAAATTCATCCTCGTCACCTTCTATGGCGCAATACACAAATGGCTCAGGGCCAGTGCCGCGATAGTAAATGTTCTTTCCTACTCGCTTCTCTTCCTGGAAGCCAAAGTCCTCCAGAAATTGGGTCGCTTTTTCAATGTCCTTGTGGGTATAGTAGACATGCGCGATGCGGAGTAAATTGATGCGGCGCGAGGCCTGATTGTTGCTATTCATTTTGGTGATTTCTCGTAGATGCTTAGAACCTGTGGATTCGTGGGTCAAAGGATCCCCAGCCATCGCTCTTTTCAATGTTTTGTCTCACGGGTATTCTTGCTTTTCGCTGGTTTCCCTCTATATCCGGAGTCGGACTAACTTCGGTCGGATTCCCCGCAAACTTAGCAGCAAACCCTAAAAAGGACGCGCCATTGACAATCGGCCCGAAATCGCCACGAAGCTTTAGGATATCCAATAACTTAAATTTCCATAGACAAACTTCCTCTTCATTTTGATATTCCTATTTCACTGAAACTTCTCTGAACCCTCGTTCTTGACCTTGACACATCTCCAACATGGCACCTACTTGGACGCACCTCATTCGATTCATCGCCGACGAGGATGGACAGGTGCATATCGGACAGGTGGATGAGACACAGTTCCCTGATGTAGGCCTTTCCATACTGAATGGGGAGAAAGTGACAGCCAAGGAGATCAAGGGCTCTATTTTTGACGGTGTGGTGCAAGACAAAGTTCTCACTGTCGCTCGGGTACTATCGCTCCAATGATCCGCCCATCAGAGGATGTTAGCTAATGGTTCTTTAGATCTTGGCTCCTATCAGCATGGAAGAAGTCCCTATCATTCGCTGTATGGGACTCAACTACCGCGATCACGCATTGGAAGCCAATATGCCAATCCCGGATGTACCTGTGCTGTTCATCAAGCCACGCACAGCTCTGAACGGCCCTCATCCAGCCAAAATCAACGTACCAAAGATCGCTCAGGATGGTACCAGCGATTATGAGGCGGAATTGACCATCATCCTCTCCAAGGATGGCAAAGACATCCCTGAAGAAGACGCTATGGATTACGTGCTTGGTTATACTTCCAGCAACGACGTCAGTGCGAGAGCTCAACAGTGGAAGAACAGTCAATGGTCGTTCGCCAAAGGTATGTCATAACATTCTCTGCTGGGTGACCCCGGACTAATACCCATAGGGTTCGATTTCTCGTGTCCCATTGGCCCGATCTTGGTCTCTCCATCAGCCATCAAGGATCCACACCAGCTCTCGATCAAAGCCATTCATAATGGAAACACGGTGCAAGATTCTAACACGCGGTAAATACTTTGTTCTCGAATCATATATTCCATAATACTAATACATGGGGTTGAAACAGGGAGATGATTTTCACTATTCCCCAGATCATATCATTCCTTTCCCAAGGAACGACGCTGGAGAAGGGAACCATCATTATGACAGGCACAGGGCCCGGAATCGGCGCCATGCGTGATCCAAAGGTGGTGCTGAACCACGGTGATGACATTCGCGTGGAGATTGAGAAAATTGGGACGCTAGTGAATACTGTTCACTATGAATAGATCTGTCATTTAGAAATCAAATGTTTATAAAAATTGGATCCTTGCTGGTTAAACCCCTCTATTGTGGCTGGGATGCGGAACTAGCTTTCAACCAATCAAGATGATCAAAGCGCATTGCACCCCCGTTTCCCGTTTCTGGTTTTAATTTTCTACTTCACCTGGGTTTAGAAACAGCTAAGCCATAAAGAGAGTAATCCCTTATTCTTCTTTTGTTTTATTTCTATTTTCATGACCAACTCGCCGAATATCTAGAGTTGAGGGGCATTTCGTACATTTACCCTTGGAACAAAGACCACTTTGACGGATATAATATCCATCATCCTAAAGATGATCATACAGCCGCTTCAAACCAGATCTTCACATTCATATCTTCCTGGCTTTCAGCGATCCGGAATGTTTCCGGTCGGATTCTCAAATCACCTGATGCACAGGTAACCAAGTAATCGCGAGCTAAGATGGCCCGAAATTAGTCCGAGAAGGAGGCTTGCATAAAAATGTTATGCCGGCAGATCAGCATAGCCATCCCCATGGGGAAGTCAATCTAATATGGACGCGGGTTCATTATCTAATATCAGTCTTGAAGCACCTTCGACACCTAAGCCTCACGGATATATGCAAGGATCACGCCAAATGCCGAGAACAGCTAATGCCGAGAAGAGCGTCCGGCTTCCCGATACATTTCGGTCGAATTACCTCATCGATTCCTGCGTCTCAAGCGTGTTGCACTTGGAACTGTCGATCATAGTCAATCCACAGGTCGGCCTGTCTTCGGTCAGTTTGCGGGGATCTGTAGATTCCCCCACACTTGCAGGTGCGGCCACAATTCTTTTGCACGGATTAAACCATGGCACCACACGAGCTCTATGCGATTTTGAAGAGGCCGGCGTTGGGAAAGTTTTCCATATATCCGGACTTGAAAGATTAATATAAGGCGCGCAGCGGCAGCTGAAGACACACAGCCTCAAAGGATGTTCAATCCTAGACCATTTCTCTCGAACTCTCTCACGATCAAGGCTCCACTACTTCAGACTTCTCGATCCGTTGTGTCTCAACTTCGGCTCTCATTTGCTTCAAACAGACCTTGCTACAGTAACGCAAGTTACAGCCTCATGACTAGGTCTTCGGTTCCAGAAGGGGCTCCTTCCCCTTTCAATAAAGGTTTCCTGTCAAACGGCACCAATGGAGCTTCCATGTCCACCCAGGCTCATGGCAGCGAAACTGAATTCCTGATCGTCGGTGCGGGGCCGGCTGGGGCATCGCTAGCATGCTTCCTGACTTCATACGGTACCTTCAATGATCCTACTACAGTCTGGAACAAAACTCACAAATGACTAGGTCTGAAAGGGCTCATGGTCAGCGCTGCACCTGGGACGGCTAATACCCCCCGGGCGCATATTACCAATATGGCGGCACAAGGTATGTATCTAGTTATCCCATCCAACAATGACGCAAAGCTGAGCATTGATCACCAGAATGTCTCCGGGATATCGGCCTTGATCAGGAGATGGAAAATGTTGCATCTCAAGGAAACCACATGATACATACTAGATGGTGCCATAGTATGGCTGGTGAGGAATACGCTCGCATTCACTCTTGGGGACATGATCCAAAGCGCATGGTATGTTTGTTCGCTGGTCGTTCGTTGCTGACCTTAGACTAATGAATGAGTATAGGGAGACTATGAGTCTGCCAGCCCATGCAAGCCCCTCGACCTTCCACAAACACTTCTCGAGCCTATTCTCGTCCGCCATGCTACGGCTAATGGTTTCAAAGCTCGCTTCGACACGACCCTACTAGACTTTACACAAGATGCCGACGGTCTCTACACTGTGGATCTGCGGGACAATATCTCGAAAAGTGAATACCGGGTTAGGACCAAATATATTTTCGGCGCCGATGGGGCTCGCAGCCAGGTGATCAAGACCATCAATCTCCCCATGTCTATCAAGTCGGGTCAGGGCCTGGCCATCAATATTCTCGTCAGGGCAGACTTGTCTCACCTCATGAAGCACCGACAAGGCAATCTTCATTGGGTGATGCAACCAGATCGCGAGCATCCACAATTCGGATGGCAGGGAATTGTACGCATGGTCAAACCATGGAACGAATGGATGTTCATCCTCTTCCCCGATCGAGACTGTGACACCAATATCCAACCTTCTCATGATGAGTATATGAGTCGCGTGCAGGATTTTATTGGAGATGATACCCCAGCCGAGATTCTCGACATATCCAAGTGGTATATCAATGAGATTATTGCGGAGCAATACTCTGTCGGAAATGTGTATGCTCTCCTTTTCGCTTGTCTCTGTCGAACCTAGCTAACTCAATCCTTCTCTAGTATGTGTCTTGGAGATGCAGTTCACCGGCACCCCCCAATGAACGGTCTCGGGTCAAACACCTGCATCCAGGATGCGTTCAACCTAGCATGGAAGGTTGCCTATGTGCACCGTGGCCTTGCCGACAAGTCAATCCTTGACACGTACAGCGTTGAGCGTCAACCAGTAGGAAAATCCATCATCACTAGAGCCAATCAAGCCTTCCGGGATCATTTCAACATCTGGGAGGCACTGGGTACTCTACCGAAGGAACTATCAGACCGGAAAGCCGTGTTGGAGGAACTCTCGAGCGAGACCGAAAAGGGCAAGATCCGACGCAAGGCGTTCCGTGAAGCCATCACCTCAACCTCCCGCGAGTTCCACGCTCTGGGTATCGAAATGGGCCAGTGTTATTCCGGCAACGGCATCTACACCGCAGATGAACCGCATCCCTATGCTCCATCTGGGCCAGCTGCAGAGGACGACATTCTTTTCTACGAGCCCAGTACCTATCCCGGCCGTCGACTTCCCCACGTGTGGTTGAACACAGCTATTCCCGGTCCCCGGAAATCCACGATCGACCTGGCCGGACACGGCGCCTTCACGCTCCTGATTCGCGGACCTGGGGGTCAGGTGTGGAAGGATGCGGCAGTGAGAATCTCAAAGCAATTGAATATTCCCATCAGTGCTTACAGCATTGGATATCGGGAGGATTGGGAAGATGTTTACTTTGAGTGGGATCGTCTGAGCGGGGTGGAAGAGTCTGGGGTTGTTTTGGTGCGACCCGATCGATTCGTCGCGTGGAGAGCGCAAAAGGCTCTCCCTAGCACGAGCGACTGCGAGGAGAAGCTGGGTTTGGTTATGCGGTCTATTCTGGGACTTTCGTGTTCCAATGGGATTAAATAAACATCCCTTGATTGGCTTTTGATTGCCTTGCATTTATAAGTAATTGGAATTATTGGGATAATTTGTAGTCTTTATATCTGAGTTTCGTTCTGTATCGTCTGGGCATATACATACTACTTTGATTATCAAGTTTCGAAATATTCAAGGAATCTTCAACCCATGGTAAAGTACATTCGAAGTTAAATATTCGAATGTCCTGATTGGCGTGTGGCCAGTGGACCCGCTCAGGCACCGTACAGTATAGTTTCCATCATGGGCATCCATGAAGGTTGCTGGTAATATAGTTTCATAAAAAAGGATCCGTTCCAAACCTTGGAACTTCATTCATGGAATTCTTGCGCTATAGGCCTGTAGCCCTCGGGATTATGATAAGCAAAGCCGACTGCAACCTTGCCGGGGATGACCACCCACCCCATCTAGCATATATATATATCCGCCCACAGACCTGATCTTAACATCGACCCTTGAATTCTTGAATCAACCCCAAGGGTTCTTGGACGTCGGCAGACATGAAAACGATAGATAGTTTATGTTGTCGCATATGGGTATTCAAAAAAAGTAAACTGGGTGTCGCGTATGTGCAAGCACTTGACCCGCAGCTCAATCTTCCTACACTATGCCGATATCAAATGATGGAGGCTTAGAGGGGTTCTTTGTGAATACACAAGATCTGCAATGGAAATGATCTATTCATTAATCTGCTTATCATACTGTGCAGTGAGCTCCCCTTATTCGTGGGAGAAAATATGTCCTCTTGGAAACTACATGACCCCGGCTCACCACCGAAAAAAACTCCCTGCATGACGCTCAACGTAGGACCTGGCATAGTACAAAGAAACAAAGAAGGAAATGAAGAAAATTACGCTCAACTACTTCTTTATGCCCAGCCGAAAAGCCGATCACTTCGAGGATGACGCAGATGAGAATGAGACCAATGCGTGATACGAGTCTGTCAACGGCCAGAGGCATTGCGCAAAGGCCACAGCACCCGCAACCAGGAGCAGATAGTAGGCAATTGTCCAACCAATGCTCAATCTACCATCGCCAACTCTGATAAAGCGACCATCCGGATCTTCTTTGCCACGGGTGATCGGGGGACCAAGAGGTTCACCAGCCTCCACTCGGCCCCAGACGCGTGGCAGACCGCACCAATTGCAGAAGCTGTGAATTAGGATGACAGCTAGCAAAGAGGATGTACGCAGATAGACAAACGTGGCGTACCATCCAAAGACAGTCGTGAAGCCAAACTGGAACAGAGAGCGCAGTAGAGCGGCCAGCGCCGGAGTATCCGGGTGAGTGAGGCGGAACTCATAGAAATGGTGGACATGCGCAATTCCAAAGTACAGCGGCGAGAGAAAGACAATGTATGCTGGAGAGACATGAGCTAGCAGGTGCAACGGAATGATGCCTGAGCGGAAAATGATCTCCTCTGTGACGGGGCCCTGATAATTTTTCAGTTATAGAACCGTTGAATGCGTGCTTTTCCACAGGAAAAAAAATAAAATCCAAAACTGAGAGAAGAAAAGATTGAACTTACAGCAATGTAATTTCTCCATCCAATCCAGCCACGTAGGCTTTCAGAGAGTTTACTGAGACGAAACCAGGATCGCCATTCACCCTCCACGATCCCTCGCTCATAAAGCGGGCCAATGAATAAAATGGCTGTCAGGAGAAAGCTGCGGGCAATATCGCTCACACTGATGGGCCACCAGCCCATTACAGTGACAGCCGAACCAAGGGAATGATTGCCCTGACTTACCACCAGCCAAAGAATGGCCACCGAAGTCAGGATACAAGAGGCCGTGACGGCGCGAATCCGTGCGCGGATCACCGATGGGGCATCCCGGCTGAGGCTGGGAGATGGCCGCGTGGTGGGCGACAGATAGAGAGGCACCACATAGGATAAAGTAAGGGCAACCTAGATAGTAGCCATGGTTAGAATTCTACAAGTGATGGTTTGAGGTTCTCATTTACCGAGAGCAGAGCGACGGTGTGTACCGACAGAGTCGGCTCATCTGGACGGGGTTAGCTGACCTGTCTGAAGTTTGCGGAGAAAAGGAAAAGGGAAAACCCCCAAACCCAACCTACCCAGATGCTTAGTGTACAGGCTCTTGAGACTTGCAACGAAGTCGACGGGAGCCATAGCCAGTCATGAGCCAACTAGGCGATCAGTAAGGATGAAGATATTTTGTAAAAAGTTGGCATTTTCAAGGCGACGACGCCTCGACCAGTCTTTGTTGGATAATGACAGAACGTGACAGAACCAGAGTGCATCGCAATGGACAGAGTGGGGAGTTGGGGGCGGGTGTTGGTATGACAGTGTTAAATTACAAGTATTGTGGGTATTGGAGAACCTCGGAACACTCGTAACAAGAGTTTTTCTATACCAAAGTACCCAAGTAAATAGAGCAAGTAAACAGATCAAGTACATAGACTAATGCCTGAATGTTAGAGTTTCTTGTCCCAGTGTCAAAGTGAATAGACTGCTTGTCCAGAACACATGGACCAAGCGCCTCCACACGAGTCCAGCGTAATATGATGCATCAGCTGCAGGTTATCCCTGTCCCCACCCATCTTTTCATTTCCCTGAGTCAATGCGAGGGGATCGTGGGCTTTATTCTCCGATTTCACGAGTTTTGATAGCAGGTGGGACACAATCCCGACATCTATTGAATAATTTAAAATTGGAATCTGTGAGGGAACAATTACTAGAGTCTGGACTTCCCCTCATAACGTCGGCGCTAACAGGGACAACTCATCGAGATCCACTGGGGCTGGACCCGCCTGAATCGCGACACTTTGATGGTCCGTACAACGGTGGTTCGGTAGGCCATGAACTTGTAGAATGTATGGCAAATTGGTTCATGTTTAGAAATCGCATTAAACTGCACAAGATATAGGATGTCAAGGGGAAACAAGGAGTCTTGGTGATGGCGGTGATGGGCCGTGCAGCCGTGCATACGCTGGCGAACGATGATAGGCGAAGGCGTGTTTTACTGCTTTTTCCCTGTCTTTGGTGGGCGCTTCACCGCCGCTGGGCAACAAAATTCCTCCCCCTTGATCTTCCTCAATGTCTCATGTTGCTCCTGTTGTGTTTTTCGGTCGTTGTGCGCCTCTTGTTTTGAAATTTGTTTTATGACCCCGTTCATGCTTGACGCTCTTTTAATGTGCTGAAACGACTTTCCATGCCCGCTGATTATCTCGTCATTCTTTTATTACGCTCTTTTTCTTGGTGCTTTACCAAACCACATTCATTCAACCGTATAGATCGGTTCTCGATATCAGCTGGAGGATCTGACATTCTTTTCATCCCAATTCGTTCCAGGAAAACAAACAGTCTTTTCGGGTTCAACGTCATTGTTTATTCTAGTTTTTCTGTTCGGCTTCGACCTGGTTATCTACGTTGACGCCCTGGTCCGATCTTCGACCTTTTGGATTATGCTTTAATTGTTTCGATATGCCTTCGCACGTCCAGTCCACCTCCCCTCCTCCCCGGAGACGGAGAGCTTTAGAAGAGCGCAGTTCCGCTCATACCAACGAAAGATCGCCCACTCGATCATTACATAGGGTTCGAACGCAAGAAGATGTGAATGAAATGTATATGGCGACACCATTCCCGACAAAACCAGAACAGATATTATTGCCAATTCCTGGCAAAGGCCAGCAGCAGTACATCGCAGATACCGGCCTCAGGTATGCCCATGCTGGCCCTTCATCGTCAGCCTGGTCGCCGACATTCAGCCATGGCACGGACAGCAGTGCGCGAGAGCAATCCGTTGGCGATTGGGATACATCAACGGTGGACCCCGGCAACTCGCCGCCGGAGATGTGGGATGAAGACCCAACTTCTAGCAAGTCTTCTTTGCCGGACTTCCCATCAGCCAAGCCGGACGATTTCCATTCGGATGGTTCGGAAGCCGAATTCTCAGATGATGACTTGATTGTGCTGCCAACCGCGACACCGACAATTAAAGCGGTTGTATCAGAACCACCGACGTCTCCAAAAACCGACCCGGAGGATGCATCAACATTGGGGTACTCAAGCCCCAATATCCAGCCAATTGGAGCTCCATCCAGCCCTAATTTCGTCACCTTGGATAACTCGAGCGTCAACTTCCTGCCTCGCGGACCTGAATCCAATTCGGATTCCGATCCACGAACAGACTCCCTATCATCGTGGAACTCGCGAGGAACCGCCGTGAGACATGCTGGTGCAGCGCAATGGATCTTTACAGCATCATCAGAACGACCGAGCCACTCCCGTTCGCCGTCATTCCATTCGAGCCCTCCGACCCAATCGGTAGCATCTTTTCGCACAGCCTCCCGGCGCCTTTCAGAAGGCCGATCGCGGTCTGCGACTTCGTCCTCGCGCAGTCTTCGCTCGGTGTCCGACATCCAAACCGCTATGGATAGTGGGGTTCCAATTCAATATCCCCGAATTCGTGGTCCGTCGTCCAGCTCTCGAGCAGAGACCTCTGAGTCCTCGGACCGCGACGTCACTCCAGGCCCGGCTTCCGGCCGTTGGAACCCTCATCTCTCCCGAGTATCGTCGATATGGTCTGCAGAGGAATTTCCCGACCAGCCCGTTGAGGTCGAGGTCTCAAGCACCGACTCGGAACCTGCAATCATATCATCCGCGATTCCGTCATCTGTGGCCCTGAATTCTAAGACAAGCAAATCCACTGTCTGGTTGGTGAACGAGGCAGATGATGACGAGCACTTGGACAGCCTGACAAACCTACCGAGTCGCCGTGGCTTACCGCATAGCTTGTCCTCGGGCTCCAAGCGCAGTAACAGCTTGCGAAGTAACAGCCTGCGCAGCCTCAAGCGCCCGGGCACTGGCTCAAGTACCTTGATGCACATCCTCCCCACATGGGCGAAGATCTACTACCGCTCTGATGCCCTCGGGATGCATCCGACCTTGTCAATGATGGACCCCAGCCGGCCCTCCTCTGGCCGCCCGGGAACCAGCAACTCCAGTGTTTTCAACCTCGTGCCGAACCCGCTCAATGTCCCTCGCCCTCGTTCTCCAGACCGTCCTCGCTCGCCTGAACGTGTCCACTTCGCTCAGCGACGCATCGACAGTGACCCACGAGACCCGCGCGCTCACTGGGTCGCATCTCCAGAGCCCGAGGATGGAGAAGTGGTTGGACCGCATCGTCACCGACTACGGCATAGCTGGTCGCCGCATCTCTTCACTGACCGCCGTACTATCCAGCACTCGGCCAGTGCATGGACAACTCCTTCGTTCGACTCCACGACTGAACCGATCTTTGGTCGGAGGAATATCCAGGTCTATTCATTCTGTGTGGGATTCATTTTCCCACTTGCTTGGATCATTGCTGCTTTCATTCCCTTGCCGCCTAAACCCAAGATGGCCCCTGAAATGATTGAGTCAGACGACGATGTGGAAATGGCCCTTGAGTCTCAGTTGTTGGGTCTCCAACAACGACGGTATGATAATACACGATGGTGGCGGAATCTCAACCGATGGATGATTTCCCTTGGGGTTGTGATTATCGTTATTGTGGTAAGTTGATTCTTCTTCCAAAAAATACTTTTTACACATCTAACAATTTTCAGATCACTCTTGCTGCCATTGGAAAGACCACTGGCTTTTAATTGTAATGGCTTTGTCGCACACATATTCTGTCATGATCAACTATTCTTTCGATCTTCTACGCTTTCACGACTCGGACACTCCATTTTCGTCCAATATTTGCATTCGACTCAGTTATTTATTCTTTTATTCAATTTCGGAGCCAAGCTCAAACATATTCCCCAAGTCAGACTCGACTTCAGTTCACTTTTGCTGCAATAACAACAACCCACAGACTTTCATTTTATTTCCCTGCTCAATTGTCACTTTTGACTCGACCGTTTCAGACATTCTTGTTTCTGAGTCCATGATATATCCATACTCTTCGCTGAACATTTATTGAATACGACTGCACGAAACGACTGTACGCACATACATAATTCCCCTTCCATGTTTGTGACTTTATTTTCACTTGGATTTTCTCATTTGGGGCCATCTACAGCAACAGCTGCCTTCTCTCATTCTTGACCTCGTCTTTGTTCATCTCAAGGCGCTTGACACCTCTGTAATGGATATGGATACATATTGCTTGGTTTTCCTTCTTGTGTTTGATATCTGCTTATGTAATTCACCTACACTTGTATTAAAAAGACTATGTTATTACTCTTATTACTTTTGACCTAAAGTCTTACTCCTCGCTTTGAACTGAGCTTGAGATCGTATTCACTAAAGGAGAAATCACTTTTGTTTATAACCCAGAGTACGTAATGCTAGTAAATAAGATGAATCCATAATGGACATGAAACATGGGGTAACTCGGTCTTGAAGCAGCAGCAAATCATGGTAACTTTGCACACAATCAACTCAATCTATACAGACGTAACACGCATCTAAGACATCCTTACAGCTTACGCCCAATCTTCTGCTCGACGGCAATTTTCAGTTCCTCGCCACTAGGCATGGTCACCACGCTACCACGACGGCGCCGGGACTCAATCTCCGTCATAATCTCCTGCACGGCCTCATCAAAGTCACGCTCAGGATCGTTAGGCAGACCCAGAGTCGGAGGACGCACAGCCTCTTGGCTGACGGTGCGCATCACATGAGGCCGGTTTCGGCGCTTCAATCTAGAGACTAGAGCGGCCCTGATTGGGGAGAAGGAGGCGAAAGCGACGAGCGAGGCCATAGTCCAGATGATACCGTAGAAATAGACACGAGACCAGACAGCCATAGAGTCGCTGAAGCTGAGGAGAACGAAGGGCATCACAGTGAAACCGAGGGTGAGCTGGGTAGCAGCCCAGCTGGCAAGGTCGTAGTAGCGCTTGGAAGGCATGGGCTTGGTACCGTCAGGGGTAAGGAAGAAAGGGCGGACGTAGCGACGGAAGTCTGAAAGAGATGTTAGTAAGACGCTGGGCAAGGAGAGAAAACATAATCCGGTGATACATGCTCTTTGCCACAGTCTGGATAAACGAGCCAAGCACGAATGTCATGTAGTAGCCTGGATAGAAGCCATGCCAAAGAGCGCTGGTCGCGAACGTGGCCATGCTAGCACGGAATCCAGGCTTCTTGCCCTTAGGCGTGACGCGCAGATAGATATAGTTGCGCAGCCAGTGGTTGGTGTTCTTGTTCCAGCTTCCAAGGTAGGCGTACGAGTTCTGGGCTGTCTCCAGACTCCAGGGATCGACATTCTCCAGACGGTTCCAAAACACCTTGCCGGACTTGGGATCAAATCCGTTGTATCCTAGACCAGACAAGATACAGGCGCCCTCCGTCAGAGACCAGACACCGTAATACTTCAGGCGGGAGGTGAAGCCAAGCAGATACACGGTGAGCATGCGGCGCGGGAAACCGAAGGTCAAGAACTCATCCGAAAGCACAAAATCGGTGGTAAAGATTCCACTGAGGTATACAAATGCGCCAATCCAAAGCAGTCCAATGACGGCCTTCTTGAAGGCCGGGGTACCACTGCGCGGAATCTTGCGCTTCTTGCGAGTCGCAGGCACCTTGGATGGGTCGGTGCGCGGGGGAACGTCGAACAAGGTGGTATCGAGCCAGCGACGGTAGTCGACATACTCGAAGGCGGGGCCGGCAAACAGCGACGGGAAGAATAAGACATAGCCGGCGTAGTCCAGAATACTAGGGAACTTGCTAATGGCCGAGTATTTTTGGGGGTCAGAGAGCTGTTCCTGCGGCAGGCGTCCGTCATGAATGTTCCAGCAGAACGACGTCAACTTCATCACGAGCACCATCTGAGCTCCCGTGATGTCCACTGCCCCAGCGTCATCCACCATTTGGCGGTAAATATGGCTGACTGACATGTGACCCATCAAGAAGACAAACCCGATCCAGGGCATCAGCGAGCCGTCCACATAGTAGGCGATGACGTAGGTTCCAGCTGCGCTGTATAGAAGTGTGCGCAGGCCATCCCAGAGACCAAAGAGTCCGATAATGTAAAAGAGCGAAGCACCGATGATGAAGACATTTTTTTTCCACGGCTGGGCGTCGGGAATGCGCTTCAGCACAGCGGCCAGTGGATAGGAGAGTAGGAAGGAGCCGATCAGCTTGACTATCATTCAGGTTAAAAGCTGCACACGATTATTATCATCAATGGGAACCACGTACGCTCATCCACCGAGGCGCCTGTGAGCTGCGCAGGCATCTCGAATACTGCGGAGAGAAGTCAGTTCCAGCTGTCCTGGGGAAGCTCTATAGCTCTTCAATTCTCTGAGAGGCACACATACAGCTGTCTATAAAGGACAACATGATGTCGGCCCAAGTAGAATACGTGAAGCCGTATCTTAGGATGCGTTCATGGGTAGAAAGAAAAAAGAAAGGAAGAGAAGAATACAAGAAAAACAAGGTCAAGGGATCAACTTGGAAATTGTCATGTGGGACACGGATACGCCCAACATTCAACAACTTAATCACTTCTCCACTTCCCCCTACGGCAACGGTAACAACCTCACCCGTTGTGATCCCACTTTCCTAAAGCTCTGGAGCGCTTCACCGATCCTCGAAACTCCTCCTTTTCTATTTGTTGCCCCGCGCGCCCGGCGCATTCTCCCCACCATGGATGTTGTCGCAGCCGTCTCGGGCTACATCTCCAAGATGGTGACGGCTGGCGAGTCAACCTCGGGGTCTTCATCTGCCAAGATGAAGATCTTGCTTCTCGATAGTGAGACAGTGGGCACAATGTAACGAACTAGCTTATTTGATCGAGGATTACTGACCTCCTTGGCTATAGGTCCCCATTGTCTCGACCGCCATCACCCAATCTGCCCTCCTTAATCACGAAGTCTACCTCATTGATCGCTTGGACAATTCCGCGCGCGAGAAGATGCGACATCTGCGATGTCTGGTTTTTGTGCGCCCTTCCCCAAGCTCCATTCAGCTCCTTGTTGATGAACTTCGAGACCCCAAATACGGCGAGTATTACATCCACCTGAGCAACATCATCCGCAAGTCATCCCTCGAGCGCCTTGCCGAGGCCGATAGCCACGAGGTTGTTCAGTCGGTGCAAGAACAATTTGCCGACTTCCTGGTGATCAATCCAGACTTGTGCTCTATGAACCTGGGATTCCCCTTAAGCCGACTCTGGAGCCACTCACCCGACCTATGGCATCCGGATTCGTTACAAAGAGGCACGGAGGGGGTGCTGGCACTATTACTGTCCTTAAAAAAGAACCCATTGATCCGCTACGAGAAGAACAGTTTGATGGCTCGCAAACTAGCTACAGAAGTTCGGTACCACCTCACGCAGGAAGAGCAACTGTTCAACTTCCGCCGGACGGATACACCGCCAATCCTGCTTATTTTGGATCGCCGCGATGACCCTATCACCCCATTACTTACGCAATGGACATATCAAGCCATGGTGCATGAGCTGCTTGGCATCCGAAATGGACGAGTGGATCTGCAGGACGTGCCAGAAATCCGACCGGAGCTCAAGGAAATCGTGCTAGCTCAAGACCAAGATCCGTTCTTCAAGAAGAACATGTATCAAAATTTCGGCGACCTCGGCCAGAACATCAAAGAATATGTGGAACAATACCAGACTAAAACGCAGAACAACATGAATATCGAATCAATCACCGACATGAAGCGGTTTGTGGAGGATTATCCGGAATTTCGCAAGCTCTCGGGCAACGTGAGCAAACATGTCACCCTGGTAGGCGAATTAAGTCGTCGCGTGGGCGAGGATAGCTTACTGGATGTGAGTGAGTTGGAGCAAAGCTTGGCTTGCAGTGATAACCACTCCAACGACCTCAAGGTATGTATAGTGTGATCCTATAGGCAGAGCTGAGTTAATCGTACATTTTACTCCAGTCCTTGCAACGTATTATCCAGTTGCAGAACGTACCTGCCGAAAATAAGATACGTTTGGTGGCTCTTTATGCGCTTCGCTACGAGAAGCAACCGAACAGTTCCCTGCCAGTCTTGCTTGACCTGCTCGTGACGGCAGGCGACGTCCCCTCTAACAAAGTCAACGTTATCCCCAAGCTTCTTGCGTACCACCACTCTCTGCAAGCACCGCCAGTTGCAGGTGGATTCTCTGATCTTTTCGAATCTACATCATTCTTCTCTGGTGCTCGTGACCGCTTCAAAGGTCTTAAGGGTGTTGAGAATGTCTACACTCAGCATTCACCACGGCTGGAAGTGACTCTCCAGAATTTGATTAAGGGCCGCCTAAAGGAGATGCAATACCCATTTCTGGAAGGCAGCGGGCACACTCGGGACAAGCCTCAAGATATTATCATCTTCATGGTAGGCGGCACCACCTATGAGGAGGCTAAGATGGTTGCTCAGGTTAATGCCAGCTCTCCTGGTGTTCGTGTTGTCCTAAGCGGCACTATGGTTCACAATAGCACTACTTTCCTGGAAGAGGTCGACGATGCTGTCGGCAGCTGGCCAGAGCCCGGTCCCTCGACAGCTGCAGGACGGCTGCGACGGGAAGTCGGACGTTGAGTGACATAAAGGGGCTGGGCATATACTGGCAAACTGCATTATACTGGATGGAAACAACTATTCTCCCAATAAAATTTGATAAAGTAATTAGCTTTCCATAACATCCACCAGTATCGATGCATGTAGCGTAATGTGGGTCACCCCCCGGACAATGCGGAGACTTGAGATTTGACCTTCCCACTTTTGCTTCTTCCATATCCCCTCGCGCCATGGACCAGAATTCCCCGCAAAGGGGAGGTCCTACTTCGCCAGCTGCCTCTCGCGAACCTCGATTACATCTTCCTTCGACGACCGATCCGCCAGGCCCCCAGAACCCCCCAAAACCGCTCGTATGGCTGGTAGGTGGTTGCCCTACCCCAACCCCACTTTGGCTCTATGCGCCCAACCTGCAACATTGGATTGAATGCAACTGTGCATACGAATGTCAGAACTAAATTGCTTTTGGCCTTATCAGATCTTCGGTGCGACAGGCCACATGGGCCGCTCGCTCGTCAAAATCGCCCTGTCGCGCAACGATCTAGTCTCAGCCGTAGGACGCACCTATGAAAACAGCCCCGAAGCCATGAAAGAGCTCGAAGACGAACACGAGAACTGCCTCGGCCTACTATGTGACGTACGCGCACGCGAGACCGTCAAACGCGTAATTGACCAAACCATCGCGCGATTCGGACGTATAGACGTGATCGCCAATTGCTCCGGGTACGGCGTGATCGGAGCCTGCGAAGACCAAGACGAATTCGATATCCGCAACCAATTTGAGACAAACTTCACAGGGACATTGAACATGATCCAGCTATCTCTCCCGCATTTCCGAGAACGACGGGCAGGTCGGTATCTCATTTTCAGTTCAACGTCCGGCGCACTTGGGGTGCCGGGGCTGGGACCGTACTGCGCGTCGAAGTACGCTGTCGAAGGTTTAATGGAAAGTATGTTGTATGAGGTGGATAGCTTCAACATCAAGGGGACTCTTGTCGAGCCGGGCCATATGCGACGTGACGATATTGGGGATCTGGTCTCACCTTCGTTTATGGCTGCCAATCCCTCCGAACACAACCTCTCCTCGCCGCTGCCTCTTTACGGTCATTTCTTGGTCAAGAAGCCTAGCGAACCCTACAATACATCTACCTCGCCTGCTGCGCATGCCCGGCGCATGCTCATGTGGCTTGGTGACAAGCAGCCCGCTTCTGCGGTGAAAGCGGCCCACCTTGTCTGGGAACTTGGGCACTGTTCTTATCCTCCCTTACGATTGATTCTCGGTACCTACGCTGTTGAAAGTATTCGAGATCGGTTGAAGTGTATCATTGAGGAGATTGAGGATTGGAAACATCTCAGTTTCCCGTTGGGGGAAACGCAGCCTGGGGGTGAAAGATCATCTGCACAGACCGAAGGCAATGACGCTGCCAGCAATGCGGGATGAAGGGGATGCAAATCAATCCTTAGCATGTTAGGCTCGCTGCATGTACCGCTTCCTGCGCCCCTAAGTACTCGCTACCTACGGGCCATCCTGCCCTATAATGATCGACTAGATATCATACTATTTGAGGCTTGGTCTAAGAATGGGCAAGTATCGATTGGGAAACCTGATCTTCTCAAAAATCGATCCATGAATCAGGTATCAATCTCATTCTCGCGAGGTTTTGGAGGGGACATTGTACCTGGCAATTGGGAAAGCCACAATCGGACCAATGTCATGACTGCCAAATGGTGATCAACTCATGGATAGACAGATTATAACGAATGCACGATTCCACACATCTACTACATCGCTGTTCCGATCATATACTTCGTGAACTCGTTATCTTCAAGTATTTTCAAGGTAAAGTACATATGCACCTCGCTGATACTATATAGAATGTAAAGTGTACCCAAAAGAGACATACTACATGATCCACCAGATTAGACTTGGGGAGAGGGGACATGGCATAGACATAAATCATGCAATGGAATCTATGTATGTCCTGAGAGAAACAGAGAAGATTTAACAGTGTGGGCATGATCATAGAGAAAAAGGGTGGCACAAGTGGTATTGACAGGGTTCTATTACCTGGCATGGATGACACACGTCTCCATCGCATGCCAGATGCGGCGTCGTCTCACAACGTCTGCTGCGAACGTATCCTTGACGACATCATCATGAGCATTGGAGTCATCATCCCGTTTGCTAGGAGAATCAGAAGGCCACAGGATGCGCGCCTCCTCGACACTGGCACCAAACTCGTATTCGCCACGGCTGAGCACCGTCACGCCAATGAAGGCCTGGACCGATTCGCCACTTGGTAAGATGGGGAGGGACTGTTGGAGCATTCCAGTCCACGCCAGGCGGCGTGTGAGGTCCAGAGCGACATTGTTTGGTTGGTGTCGCAAGCTAGGCTGAAGACGGAGGAGTGGATGAATAGGACGGGAAGACCGATTGCGGATAGTGACGGCCAAGGTGAGGAGATCGTCTGCTTCGGCTCGAAATCGTGAGCGACCGGTTTGAGTGACCTTCTGTGAAGATTCAGAGCTGGATGATTCGGAGGGCGAAGAGAGGGAGAATGTTATGTCGACGTCCTCAAGACGCATGGCTTCCACCATTCGAGCATTAAGGCGGATGTTCCGAAGGTCAATGGTGCCCTCACGGCCTGTAGAAGCCTCCTTCCAGTGTCCGGACATTCTCTTCAGTAGCTCTTCTCGGAACCAGAAAGCTTCGCGAGAAGCTGCCTCGGCTTCGAAGGACAGTTTATTGACGCTGACCACAAATTGTCTTCGAGTGCCAGTATTAACGACGGGAATAGAGGCATGAGGGTTGTCTAGGTAGACACGTGGGAGTACGAGGACAAATCGGGAGGTTTGGCCAGGCTGGAGATGTCCATCGACGGTATACTGGCCAGTGTGAATATCCTTTGACAAAGCGGAATGCTCGCCAACTCGCAACCACACAGAAACAGGACTTGGCCATGCATTTCGCAGGTCAAGCAAGACAACACAGTGATCCGGACCGTAGGCTCCATTTCCAAGACGGGCAAGAACCTGAGAAAATGGATCATGATCGCTGGCAGATAACGGTGAATCTTCTGTTTGCACGGGGTCCGACGGGGGTTCGAGGTGATTTCGCCAGGCAAAATCACCACTGAAGGGCAAGATATCACAGCGAGCAACTTCTACGCTGGCATTTACCGTGACGGTCAGCGGTACAAACAATTGCCTAGTATAAAAGATATCAGGCAGATCAGCCTGTTTGGCCCCAACAAACGAATAGTCGATTTGAACAGTGGTATCCTGTAGGCCAGGCTTGCCCAGCACATCGACCATGAAAGTAGCCTTCTGGCCTGCCGGGATAGAGCAGTCTTCAGAGTTAGAACCCTCACGGCGCCATCGCAGGGCCGGCTGAGTTGTCAACTTCAGCTCCAGTTCGTAGATTTCCACCGGCAAGAGATCTCTGTTCTTGAGAGCTGATTGAAGTTGCCGGGTAGTCGAGTCTTGGAAGGTGAACAGAACAAAGTCCACGGGACAAGTAGAGGTATTTTGAAGGGTAATGGTGAATGACTTGATCTCCCCTTCTAGAACCATCATCGCGGACTGTGAGAGCGACATTGATTCGATCAAAAGTGATGGCTGTTTGCCGATGACCTTAACCTCATATGTTGCTGCCTCGGGACCCTTCTTGACTGACGTCTTTCCATCTTTAGAAGTTTCTGAAGCCCAGGATACCGGTCGCTCTGACAGAGGCTTTTTCGAAGACAGCCCTGTTCTTTTGAACTTGACATCGGGTTCAGGCTTCCAGAATTCCTTAAATATGGGGAACCTTCGCATTCGGCAATTCCGCGCTTTTACGATGCAACCAGTGATGGTGAGTTTTCCTTCCTCGCGAGCGGTGCCCAGGACGATGATATCTTGCAGGCAAAATGGAGGAAGAACGATGTTCTCTGCCACGGCCTCAAAGTCCACACCTGTACTCTCTAGTCGCAAGTGCTCGATCTCAACTTCAAATTCGTAAGGGTTTTGGAGAGTCACCCGGAACGAAGCGGGCTCATCTGTCACACTAAGCATCTCCAAGGCTTTGCTGCTAGGTTTCGCGAAGGGGTTGTACAGGAAAGGATCCTTTTTCGATTTCTCTGATCCGGCGGTAACAGCGTGCAACTCTGATTTGGACCGCCGGACAGGTCTCCTAGGATCCGGCAGTGCTAACAGCTGGACATCACGTACGAGGAAGTCGTCCCAGTACTCTGCTGTCATATGAGATGCACCTAGCCTGTTTGCAGCGCCAACAGTGCGTTTGATATTGTTCAAAAGACGAACTTGCTCTTCTCGGGGGAGATATGGTGGCATCTGGTTTGTCTCTCCTATCATCAAATCCCCTCGAATGGTTTGCAGAAGCTCGACTGTGAAACGAAGTACACCTTCAAAGTCGGGTAAGGCTTCACAGCAGTTGATGCATGCTTTGAGAACATCAATTTTGAGATTGAGATCGCCATATCTATCAAGAACCACATGTCGGAAAGATCGCTCTGCAATGCCAGCAACCGATTCATAGTCAGGACATCCTTCTGATCCGCCAAGTGCAGATGCTTGGCTCTGTCGCTTCTCCCATTCATAGTATGCCGAGGGCTGGACGCCATATATCTCGCCGATGGTGGCTAGAAGAAGACGTACACTCTTTTCCATATTTCCTGGACCAATATCAAGGGCATTCACATCAAAAGTGGTATCGCTAAGAGATGCTAATCCCGCAGCTGGATGGATTCCAACCTCTGCGGCGCCAATTTTCCGTGCCTGTACCAGGCTGGGTACCATCACAGTGAGAAGCTCGCGCATGATAAAAGCTTTCTTTCGAGGCAAATCAAGGGCATTAAGAACAGACACCACGCCCACGACAATGGGGACCACATCGGTGGCAGGCAAGTCGGCACTAGGGGCAAGCGGTAGAGCTCGGTACAAGAAGTTTGCAAGCTCGGACTTGCGAAGCAGAACGGTTCCACGTGGAAGTTCTGGTTGAAGTATAGGAACTAGAGGCTCGTTCATGACGATATGTTTCAAGGCGTTGTCGTCCAGCGCGCCATCGCGGACCCGAGCTGATACCAAGAGTCTGGATAACCGAATGACTGTCTCGGAGAAGACCAGTTGTGGAAGGGGTTCGTCTGTAATGTGGGCGGCTCGATTGTATAGGTTGAGAATGTTGTTTGCAAGATCGGGTAACAAATTCGCAAGATTTTGGAGGGAGATAATGCGGTTTCCAGCTGTAGGAGCAGAAACCGAATCTCGATGCGATTTTGAAGATTTGTCGGCAACAGGGTAGAGAACCGAGGGAATCTAGAATGCAAGTTAGGGGTCTTCGTACTGTCTACTTGGTTGTAGCATCAAACACATACCTGGAAATCCATGCCTGCCCACCCAAGCATTACGAGGCAAAGAAGAATGGACTCCAGCGCTTTACCGTGCCAGATATAGTCGCTACCTGCGCGTGCATTGTTCGTAGCTTCAACCAACTCTTTTAGGGCATCATGCCATCTCCCTGCCTGCAGGAAAAGAGTCCCAATGACGACTCCAGCCCGTCCCTTAATACGATTCTTCGTTCTGTCAGTCGCACTCACTCCGCTAACTGACATACGCTCACGACTATGCTCTTTGGGCGAAGCTACTGAGGGGCTCTTGCTGCCAGAATGTGTGCGATTAATGTGGATCGAGCGAGTTATCTCGTCAAACGTCGTGGCGGTTTCAGAGTTGGGCGTTTGTGCGCCCGAGTCAGACAATGGGGTATCTGGTGTACCATTCGGGTTGGATGGCATTTGCGCAGGCAGGGTCATCCGGTGTAGCAGTCGGTCGACCGGTCGAGGACGTAGCTCTGGATTGCGGGACGGCCCCCATGAAGACGTTCGAGGCGATTCAATCGTCGGGATGGCTTGGATCGTTTTCGCAAACTCGTCCAACTCCGAGAGCAAGACCGAGGTTATGTCGCACAAAACCGTTTTCATCGTAGTAGCCTTTGAAGCCTCGGGACGAGGCACCCAAAGTACGTTATCCGGGCCATTTGTGAGTTTCTCCAAGCCATCATAGTCAAAGACCAGAAGCTGGTTTACAAGTGCTCGTGGGCTTCTCTCCTTCACTGCATCGAGCTCTTCCAATAGCTGATCAAGCTCCTCCGGAGTGGGATGCTGTTTCTTCGACTCAGGGTTCTTGGAAAGCTCGGCACCATCTGCAATCGCAATAATCACCAATGGCTCTCTGAATATCTCAAAGGGAAATAGCTCGAGGTGCGACGTGGGGGGAACCGAGAAGGACAGGTCGTATAGGATCAACCCTGTAGGAAATGCAAGCGGGGAAAACATGTCTGTAGATAATGGTCAGTTCTTCATTACATATCATTTCCCATTTCGCAACTTTTTGCACGAGAGCGTGGTTATTGCGTACTTCGGTTTGGTCGACCATCGGGACTAATGTCCCCTAACCGCACGACATTTTCAGCTTGAAGCCTAGCTGCGAAACTCAAGAAGCGGGATCGCTTAATCCGTCCAATTGGTAGTAAAAGCGCCCTCAAGCGCACTGGCGCAATTGGAGACAACGGGTCGACCCCCATGCTGTCATTTGAGAGAGACCGGAGTACTGGCGGTGGGAGATGTTAGGCCCGCATCCACAATATTTCGGCTCTAGACCTTGTTTTATTTGGAGAGAGCAGTGGTGGAGCAGACGTAAAAGAAAGTGTAGGCTGTGGCACCAGAGCCCACTGCTAAACTCATTAAAACCCAAGCTCAAACCACGTAGATCAATTGCTCACCTGCACATGGTGCTCCTGAAGCCGCGATGGAAACACTGATGACATAATCACCAGCTGATCTAATCTGCCGATAAGGGGCGATAAGGCGATGCCACCTCCGCGGTCCGATTCCTGGTGATCACAGTCCTTTTTTTGCTGACCAACTACATTCTCAGTCGTTTTCTTTTGCTTCTGATTTCTTTCTCCTTCTGTCTACCCCAGCATTAGACGTTCGCTTCTGTTTTTATCTTTTCAACGCCTTTCCTGCGCATGCAATACATGAATATGCGATAGGCTTCCTCATTGATCTGCATGTTTGGTATGCTTTAGATTTATACAGACATCAATATGGCTTTGAATATCGATTTCAACGCGCTCAAGGCCCGGACCATGGGGTCCGGTGCCGACGAAGAAGCAGTGACAGTCGATACTCGAGGCTTGATCTCCAAAGTTCTAGCTCGGTACTCGGGGAAGTGGTAAGTTGTTTCTCGGGTCATACATTGGCTGTTAATCTCACTCATGAATAACCTATTACTCAGGACTGTCCTTCGAGAGATGATACAGAATGCCGCGGATGCCTCCGCAACTAAGGTGACGATTAAGTTCGAGACGCTCCCCTCTACAACAATCCCGTCACCGTCATCAACCGACCCAACGGAGCAGATAAAGCACACCATCGCCAACCACACCCTCCGGCGTCTATTGATCTCAAACAATGGTCTACCTTTCAGCGAAAAGGACTGGGCCCGGTTGAAACGTATCGCGGACGGAAACCCCGACGAAACAAAGATTGGCGCATTTGGTGTGGGCTTCTATAGTGTCTTTGACGACTGTGAGGAGCCATTTGTGTCCTCTGGTAGTCAGGCCATGGCCTTTTACTGGAAAGGCAACGGGCTCTTTACACGACGTTTAGACTTGGGGGAAGCCTCGAGTCAGGACACCACTTTTGTGCTAGACTATCGTAATGATTCCTCTCCTGTTCCGCATTTGCTGCAGCTATGCCAATTTTTGGCAAGCAGTTTGACCTTTGTCGCTTTACAAGAGATTGAGTTATTATTGGACGATTGGAGCCTCTTACGATTATCGAAGAAGACGGCCCCGGGTGTCAATGTCCCTATTCCCAGAGACATCGAAACGAAGACTGCAGAAGGTCTCATGAAAATTACGGGCATAACCCAAGAAATTGCCCAGGTTGATGCGGCTTGGATGCGAGTTGTAGAGTGGAATCCACATGCCAGCTTGATCAGTCTTGACAACCTTCGAGATACCACCAGTTCCCTACGCAGCTTTTTCTCAAAGTTCACAACTCAGAGTGGATCTGACAAACCCTCGCAATCTCAAAAGACACAGCAACCTGAGCAAACGGGCAACATGACCTCTTTAGTGAAAGCAACGGTGTTCTTGCATATCAATACTGCATCAATACAGCCTTCAGTCAGCTCGAGTCTAAGCAAAGAACTGGAACGGGCCACTCGAAAACCACCACCTAAAAGAGCCACAATCGCGATTCTGACCCCATCATATGACGCCAACGTTGCGACAGGGGCATCAGCATCGCAGTCGGAAATTCTTGCTTCCATTCTGCCTTCGAAAGGAGGACGAGTCTTCATTGGGTTCCCTACTGCGCAAACTACTGGCCTGAACGCCCATGTGTCGGCGCCATCCGTCATTCCTACAGTTGAGCGTGAAAGTATTGACCTCAACACTCGGTACATTAGTAAATGGAATATTGAAATGCTGCGAGCTGTTGGAATTGTCTGCCGGATCGCGTGGTCTGCAGAGATGAGTACCATCAAATCCAAATTGGCCGCTAAGGTTGGACCCGCGCGTTCTTCAAAGATTCGCAAAGAAGATATAGTGGACGTTCTTCCTGAAGCAATTCATACCGCAAATCAATTCGTCTTTCGCGAATCGACACCGTCATCAGCTCTCGGTCAGACTATCGAAGATGCGTTCTGGATGTGCAATAAGAGTGCCTCCATTGAGATTCTTTCGACATGTGGCGTAATCCCCAGCCATCAGACACGCATAGCCCCCAAGGATCTCAGCTTCATGGATTCGATTCCCGCCTTACCTGATGAATTCGTCCTCCAAGCCAAAGATTTTGTTCGTAGACTGACAGAATTTGGATTGGTCACGGAAATTACGGTTTCTGACATCAAACGGGAGCTGGAGGCTAGTACACTAAGGTCTAGTCAGATTGTTGAGTTCCTGACGTGGCTGGGTCGCAAAACTGTCGCCGGACAGCTTGATAGGCTTTCGGTTCAGAGTCTTCTTCGGGTTGCAGTGGCGAACGATGAAGAAGATAAGGATGGGAGCCCAACTCGACTAATCGTCTTTGCCGACATTACCAGCTTCTTGAATCCCCAACGGATTACTACCGATCTCCCTATACCATCAGCAGTGATGCCTTTCCGCTTCACGAAAAGCCTGGGTAAACAGGAACTTGAAGCGTTGGGGTGGGTCGAATTGCAACTTGTACCTTGGCTCCGTTGGCTAGTGATGAATGCGGGGGATCGCAGCCTATTGTCCCCAGAGCAAGACATAACTCAAAGTGCCTCGTTTGCCGGACAGGTCCTTCCTCTTCTGTCTAAACAGTGGGAGACCCTAGGCCAGTCATCCAAGCAGACCGTGATTAATACACTTCAGCCTCAAACTGTGATTCCGACTAGACTTGGTATGAAGCAACCTGAGCAAACATATTTTGCCTCCGTGCGCCTTTTTGATGATCTCCCGGTTGTACATGGCTTAAATGGCGTCAAGGAAAAGTTACTAGTATCGCTTGGAGTTCGGAAGACCGTTGAGCTAGGTGTTATATTTGATCGTCTCATCAATGATCCCCCACCCTCCAGCGATGTTAGAGGCTCCTCTACGCGGAAATGGAGTCATGTGGATTTGATTCGATACCTCACGTCTGTTCGGGAAGACATCCCTTCAAACGACATCCAAAGACTCAAGGATACAAGCATTTGCACTGCGGAGATCAGGGGAGATGCACACGCTGCGCCTGGTACTCGCTACAAAATATCTGAGTTATATGAACCCAAAGACCCTCTCCGGGCTCTGGGGCTCCCCATAATTGATTGGCCGGGGGTTTATAATAATGCCAGCAACGAAGGGAAATTTCTCTCAATGATGGGCTTGAAGCGACACCCAACGGGAGCTGAGCTCGTGCGCCTAATGATCAATAGTGATGCAGAGAAGAACAGTGCCCGCAAGACCAAGGCCTTGTCGTACTTCCTCAACGAGTACCATACCAACGGTTATGACGCTTTCGATATTAATGCAGTCACGGTCCCCTTCCTACCTGTTGAAGGTTCGGAGACCCTCGCTGCGCCAAAGAAGTGTTTCACAGACGAGGGCGCCGCTTTGTTTGGCTTTCATATACTCCGACAGCAGCTTCATCCCCATGCTTCTAAGCTGGGCGTCAAGCCCCATCCTCCTATGACAGAATGTCTTCAGACCCTGATTCGTCAACCTCCGGCGACTTCAAAAGAGGCTAGGGTGGTTTTCAAATACCTGGCCAGTAGAGCATCTGATATAAGCCCCCAGGATGCGGAGCGAGTTGGATCGTCTCTAATCATCCCCATTGCGGCAAAGGGTCCATCAGAGAAGGGCTCTCGGACCCGCTTTGTTGCACCTAAGCTCTGCTATCTTGGTGATGGAGAAGATTACAAGGATATCTTTGACTTCGTGGATTTTGGACGGGAAGCCAATTTCTTCCTCTTGGCCGTTGGCTCCAGGCGAGAGCCGACGAAGATCGAGATTGCACGAATGCTTGTGAAAGAACCTGCTCGAATTTCATCCGCATTTCAAAGCTCCGAGAAATACCTCATGCTCCTGAGGACTCTTGCGGAGAACCTTCATCTTCTCAAGAAAGACAAGGACCTGTTTAATGACATGAGAAGAGCAAAATTTTTGTTGGCTAGCCGTGATATCCCTCCTCAATCTGCCGACAATCATGGTAAAGGAACCTCGATTGAAAAGGAGAACCCTGACCCGGAAGAAGATCTAGATATTCGAGAATGGGATCTTTCAGCTGCGAAAGACATTGTTGTTGTGGACGATTTCCAGAGCTTCAATCTCTTCAAGGAGCATATACTTGCTGCACCCCAAGAAGAAACATTAGAAAACTTCTATGTGGCTCTCGGTGCCCTTCCACTTAGCAAACTTGTCGAAGAGCAAGCCCGATTCGGAGGTATTGCGGCCGATCAAACCCCAGCCGTGCAACTACACAAGATGATCCTTGAGCGGGTACGGCTTTTCTTGCATGACCAACCGGCAGATGCCATTCAACATGGAGCTCGATGGTTAGAGCATGATTTCAGCGTTCAAGTGGTCACCTCCATCACGCTTACCCGATCCCTGAAAGGCAGACGAGTATCTCATACTCAGAAACGGAAAGCTATCATGGCCCGTCTGTCCAACAATTGGGGCTTGTGCATCTGTCCAGGCAAGTTGGACCTGTATGAGATCAGTCAGTCTCTGGTTCACTTGATTCTCAAACGACCAAAGCTTCATTCCACCCTGACCCTGGAGATGCTGTTGAAGACGGACCTCCTAGAGCTTCGTGCTCGGGGCTATAATGTTGAGCGCATTCTTAGACAGAAAGCCAACGAGGCTCGAATGGCAAGTGACAAACGACAGAAGCAGTTAGAGGAAGAGAGACAGGCCTTGCAAGAGAGAGAAGTTGCGTGGGCGGCCGAGCAAGCCCAACGGGCAAAAGAGGAAAGATCGGAGCCTCAGTCACAAGTCACTATGCCGGGTGTTTTCCCCGAGTCACCAAACAACAAACCGTCTGCTGAGGAAAGGCAGATTGCATCTTCTGAGCCCACGATGCCAGAACGGGCTCCTCGTGGGCTGTTTGCTAATCTCACCAAACGGTTTGGTCTGGACGGGCGTTCAGGATCACTGTCCAACCCTGAGCAGTCCCAATCATTACTCCCTGAGTCGACCACTAATACTCCTCCGCCTCCACCATATTCATCCACGGATCCTCAGAAGCCGCGCCCAGAACAGCCCGTTTCCGTTGATTCTCCGCATCGGATGCAGCAAGAGCTTCTCTCTGCCGTGCAGGCTTGTCGCCCGCATGGTTCATCGAATATCTTTAGCCGACCAGAGACTAATCAAATATCGGCAAGTCAATCCTACTGTGATGAGCGACCAGGTCATGATCTAGAGTTTGTGGCGACACTGCCTAGTGGGATCAATGTCTTATTCACCAAGACAATCACCGAGCGGTCTGCATTCCTAGCGAAAAACCGCACAAGCATCAACATGTTTGCATCGGTCATTCTTGATTCTGGTTCAATCTTTTCAATGCGTGCGGATAGCTTGAGCATCTTCTACGATCCAGGTGGCAAGACTATCGCATTCAATCGGGCAGGCAGCATTTTTTGCAACTACTTCTACTTTCAGAAGCTGCAGGAGCAAGCGCTGCTTCAAAGTTCCTCGCCCGATCGTACCGATGCCATTGTGTATTGGTGGGTGGTTCTGTGTCATGAACTGGCACACAACCTTGTGGCAGACCACAGCTCTGCGCACAGCTACTATACTGAGGGATTTGTGGCCCAGTATTTCCCCAAGGTGGCCGCAAAGCTCGCCACACTCCAGCCTGCGCCAGGACCCTGATCTGTTGTCTATGTTCCATTCTCGAACTCGAGTATCCCATGTTTGCTATGCTTGTAAATCTCTCCCTAATACCCATAAGTATAATAGTGGCGTGTTCCAAACTTCTCCGGCGGTACCCGCTTTTTGCCTGCACATTCCCAACCTTAAAATTTTTTTCCCTTTATTGCCGCTCGGAACAATACATTGTTAGTTTCATATTTCTATTGCAAATTGTCCGCATTTTCGAATCAGGCTATGAGCCGTTAGAAGCTACTATCTCGTCTGCATCGTCTTCCGCGGGAAACACGATTGGTGCCGGTCTTGATAAGCTCTATCCGCCACTTTCAATCGAGACATGACAGACGTGGACCCCTAAAATCCTTGTCTGTGACATAGCGCATACCGTAAGACGGAGTTTCCTCTCGGCTTTACTCGGTGGACCCTTGTTATCGTCCAGCTGTCAGTCTGCACTATATCAATCGTCACCCCGCAGTTAGTTTGTCCATCCCACCATGGCGCCCTTACTAGGCGATTGGGATGAGTCAACCCCGTCAACCACTCCAAATGGTCCATCCAAAAGCGTGTTGTATGTTGATGCATACGACTCATTCTCATACAATGTTGTTTCGATGCTAGAAGAGACATTAAGGGTGAAAGTCACCGTGATGACCATCGACTCCGAATGGCCCGATGGCAATATGCACGAATTTCTTCGTCATTATGAGGCCATCGTTCTAGGACCAGGTCCGGGAAACCCCAACCTGCCAAAAGATGTCGGGATCATGAGAGACATCTGGAATCTTCAAGATGCCGAACTGCTTCCGATCTTCGGTATCTGCCTGGGTTTCCAGAGTCTATGCTTACAGTACGGGGTTCCGATTGAACGCCTTCCATATCCACTGCATGGCCAGGTGCACCGCATTTCAACAAGCTCTAGCGATATCTTCCGCGGTCTTTCTGACATAGAGGTGACCTTGTATCACTCTCTCTATGCCAATCTCGATGCGTTGAGTCATTCTCAAGTTTCGTCCGTCGACGATTTAGACTTTTTAGCGTGGTTTTCTCTTGAGAATGATTCGGTTCGGAGGAAAAGAATCCCAATGGCGGTTCGTCATCGGCAAAGGCCCTTTTGGGGAGTTCAGTTCCACCCGGAGTCTTGCAAATCAGAAAAGGAGGCTTGCAAACAGCTGCTCCAAAACTGGTGGGCAATGGCTCTCTCATTCAACAAGATTATTGGTCGTGAAGCATATGGCGCTTTGCCCGAAACTATCATCACTCCCAATGACGAAACGAGCACATTTCCTGATATCGCCTATGATATGTTGAGATGGAGCTCTTCGACTTCACCGGCCTCGGCGCATCGGTCTCTTCAGCGAGGAGATTGGACCGCAGAGACTATTAGTGAGGCTTTTAACAAGCCAGGATTTCCGGCAGTGGTCTTTCAATCAGATAACCGATTTAGCATTGTCTCGATTCCCAGTCCCGGCTCTTGGCGACTAGAATACAGCGTGGAGCAGCAAAAGTTAACTCTGTATCAATTATCTGGTGATTGGCAAATACTTGAAAAGAGTCTTACTGTGGCTCAGCTGTGGGATGCCCTCCGATACTTGATGGATATGAAGAAGGTCAGCTCTGGTAGTATCGACAGTCCCTTTTGGGGTGGATTCTTGGGCTACTTCTCCTATGAGCTGGGTCTCTCGTGTCTTCCTCACCCTAAGAAATCAGCACAAACATCTACATCTGATGAGCCCTCGGTAGCAAATTCATTCTCCGGCCCTCATGTGGAAGACCCTCCGGATGTCAGTCTGTTGTGGTGTGAAAGGAGTATTGTTGTTGACAATAAAACTGGCAATGTCGTCGCACAATCTACGCGGGCGTCAGACGACTTCGCGGGCAACTGGCTTGACGATACATTACAGCTACTCAAGGGCCAATCTCAAAGCGCGAAAAGTACTGAGAAGTCCGACCTCGAGTTTTTGGATTCCATTCTCCATCGTGGTGTCATTGCGTTCCCCGAAGAAATGGATTACAAAGAGCGGATTGCAGCCTGCAATGCCGAGTTGGAGGCAGGCGAATCCTATGAATTATGTCTCACAGCCGAGACATCCATCACTCTACCAGTTCCAGCAGCTGAATCCGACCGCGCCATATTCCCTTGGAAATTATACAGGCGACTGAAGAAGTACAACCCTGCTAGGTACAGTGGATTCGCAAACTTAGGCTTGGTCAAAATTGTCAGCAGCAGCCCGGAATGTTTTCTTGACTGGGATCGCAACTCTACACTTGAAATGAAGCCCATGAAAGGCACGGTCCGGAAGACACCCGATATGACCCTCGCCCAAGCCAAAGAAATTCTATCCTCAACGAAGGAAATGGCCGAGAACCTCATGATTGCGGATTTGATTCGACACGATCTATATGGTATCTGTGGTCCTGGGGGCGTGTATGTTGAGAAATTGCTTGAAGTCGAAGACTATGGCCACGTCTACTCCATGATCACACATGTCAAGGGCAAAATTCGCCCTGATCAACCAGGGTATTCAGTCCGCCACATTCCCCAATTCAAATCCACCAATATGGCCATCCATGGCCTCACGACTCTGCAGCGTTGCCTGCCCCCAGGTTCCATGACCGGTGCGCCTAAGGAGCGCTCATGCATGCACCTTAAAACCATTGAAGGACGCAAGCGTGGAATCTATTCCGGCGTCATGGGCTACCTTGATCTGGGTGGCGGTGGCAGCTTTGCGGTCATGATTCGAATGGCCTTTACTTGCTCTACTGATCAGGACAAAGAGCAAGTTTGGCGAATCGGTGCTGGTGGTGCCATTACAACTCTTAGCACGCCCGAGGGGGAATGGCAGGAAATGTTGACCAAGTTGCGTACTGTCGGCAACATTTTTGCTCCATCCGATAGCCAATGAGAGTATTATCTTGCTCTGGTTACTTTCAATCATTCCTGATTCTTTCTTTCTTCATATTAACTTGAACGCGGGCCACATTCAACGTGTCTTCAACATCCGCATGTATACTTTAACATTGGGGGGGGCTGTGTTTTTCATTTCAAAATTCAACATAGAGCGCTGGAGCTGGGGCGTTTGCTTTCATCTATTTGCTTATTACTCTTTGGTCTATGTATCCTCACTGTATTTATTCGTTGTGGTCTATAAAGGTACAGAGGTTGTATAGAGCTAATGCAAACAAGTAAAACATCAAGGATAGCTCCGTGTATCTGATCTCTTCTAATCTCTGGATCTTTGCCATCGTCAATACCTTTTCTCTGCACTTTTCCCTAATCCTAAGGGATCCCGGATTTTTCCTGTCTGTGATTTGGAATCTAATTGGACCCCTCCGTGCCTGGCATGGCTAGCCAAGATACCTCAATGGAGGAAATCCTCTGGCGGTCTCCCCCGCACGTCCAGATGATGGGGGGTTTCATCCACTCCAACAATAGTATGGCTACTGCTCACATGAAGCTCCAGTGAAACCACTAACGCATTCGGTGTGATTAGTTCTTTTTTACTTTGCCGAGTCTCCTTTCTTTGACCCAACCTCCAACAATGCATCCCTCGCCATCCAAGCCAGCTATAACGAAGCCTTCCGCCACTTCGTCGAGACCCGCGAAGCCTTCGAGGCCCGGCTGAAGACCATGTCAGGTCTAGAATTTATTGTCGCATATGACCCTTTGCAAGCGGCCGCACAGTCTGATACGCGCTTCGCTCACGAGCCGTCCAATGTCTGGGTCATTCGAAAGCAGAATCGGCGGAAGCGGACTGGTATGGACGATGAGGTATCCGTGATCTCGACCTACTTCCTTGTCGGCGATTGTATCTACATGGCACCGTCGGTTGCCAGCGTGGTGGGGAACAGAATTGTATGTTCCACGTTCTACTACTGCAACCTTTCGCACGCGACACCCTACTAATACCTCACTTTTCTATTTCCAGCTTTCCGCCGTCACTTCTTTATCACGACTTATGAAGACCGCTTCCACTCTTCCGACCTTCACTCCGTCATATGGACACACATACCTCCCACCCATGACCCGGGCGACCACGGAGACCGGCGCGCAAGCGTCACAGCAAAGCAAAGAAAACACGCCTATGCCGGATGCTGCGCCACCTTCTACTGCCGACACACAAACAACAAGTAGAGCTGGACTGGGGATATCGAATACTAACTCCAGTTTTCAGGATACGCGGAGCCTTGCCGAGTCCTTCAGCCTATTCACTCAATATGGTGACGAGTTCATGGATGAAACCCCGCTGGTTGGTGAACCAGGCTCATTCATCATGTCACGAGTTGGCGGTGAAAGTGATCGCGCAGCCAAGACTGCAGCTGCATCCAAGGCATCACTTGGTGTAACCACCAGCACACCCGGAGCTGGCCGAGTCTCAACCCCGCAGGTCCGGGTTGATACGCCTGGGAAAGCATCGGAGAAGAGTAACTCGCCACCTAGC
The DNA here is from genome assembly GCA_019775415.1 of Penicillium sp. VS I D KN. Classification (NCBI taxonomy): domain Eukaryota; kingdom Fungi; phylum Ascomycota; class Eurotiomycetes; order Eurotiales; family Aspergillaceae; genus Penicillium; species Penicillium sp. VS I D KN. The sequence continues at coordinate 7,242 of JACWFT010000061.1, read as the reverse complement.
TCGGGTGAGAACAAAAGCAAGCGGAAAAAGAACCGGGTTGCGAGCTGATTTTCTTGTTTAATGATACCCCTCGCATGGTGGGCAATCTAGGCGTTTTCTTGGTAGATTGGCATAGCCACGAGATACACGTTGGACCAACGCATAGTTCGGCTTGGTTACACATTCATCTTGATTTGAGTTCCATGTGTTTCTTCTCATGACGATTGCTTCATACGAAGTATGCTATTCGTACATTATGTTCCCAGAGACTGGATTCGAATCAAGCCCTTTATTTGATCATCGATAAACTATAAGCTTAACCATCTTATCCGGGGATAGTTCATGCTCTACAGGCAGGGGTCTCTATACATCCGACAAATTGGAGATCTTCGAACCCCGCGGGGTCTCACCAAGCAACTCACCAGTCATGGTGACCACTTATGAGTCAGAGGGAGCCCAGCAAAATGAGACTAACCCAATAAACAAAGAGACACAAGCAATAGTAGAAAATCAAAGAGGAGACAAAAGCAATGAACGGGCAATTGTAACCAATAGAATGGCCAACGTGAGAGGTGGTATCTTATCGTGGTGGAACCGGTTTCCAGTTGCAGTTCCAACAAGTACTTCCGCTCTCCTCTCTTCTATTCCAAGGACTCTCCTCTGTAAACTCGTGATACCTCGATAATACCACTATAACTATATACTCGAGCCTTTCATCCCATCCAATATGGCTCCTAACAAGCAAGCTGTTATCTGTGTCTTGTGAGTCACCCCTCCCCCTCACCAATTCGACTCCTCACCCAATCTCCCCCTCATCCAAGAGAACCACGTACCAAATAGAAACACCAGAGCAGAAACACTCTTGAAGAAAGCAGCCATACTAACCTACACTTTCCTATAGCTGCGGCGCCACAGCAGGCAAAGACCCAATTCACTTCGAAGCAGCCCGAACCCTCGCCCAGGAATTCCACAAGCACAATGTCCAACTAGTCTACGGTGGCGGTACAACAGGGTTAATGGGCGAGATCGCCCGCACCTTAGTCTCCCTCTCCGGTCCCAAAGCCGTCCACGGTGTGATCCCACGCGCGCTCGTTCGAGTCTCCACAAAGAGCAATGGCAACGGCGAGGCTACACCGAACGGCGAGAGCGCCAACGGTGGTGGCAAAGATGCTGAGCGGGTAGTCTCGGAGTCGCTGAACTCTGAAGGAATTCCCGAGTCGGAGTACGGGATCACCACAATCGTACCGGATATGCACACTCGCAAGCGGTTGATGGCGACTAAGGTGCTGGAGGGAGGACCTGGGTCTGGATTTGTGTCGCTGGCTGGTGGATTCGGAACGATCGAGGAGGTGATGGAGATGACTACGTGGAATCAGCTTGGAATCCACAAGGTGGGTGTTGTTTTACTGAATATCAATGGTTACTGGGACGGAGTGCTCGCTTGGGTGAGGAACGCGGTCGAGCAGGGCTTCATCAGTCCCGAGAATGGAAGGATTCTTGCTCAGACATCGGATCCCAAGGAGGTTTGGGACAAACTTCTGGAATACCAGGTTAGCAGTGAGCGGATGCAGTTGAACTGGGGTGAAGAGTAATTTTGCTCTTGTTTCTCCGCTTGTTGATCTTCTCCTTGAGCGTTATTGATTCGAAATGAGGATACTGGCGGAGCTTGGGGTTGACGTGATTTTTCTCGGGATTATTGTTTTTTAAGGGACATGATACCCAGGATATATCCGGTAGATCATTATAGAAATGAAGCTCATGATTCCACAGAGAAAATGAAAAACGTGTAAAAGGTGCATAGAGGCCACAGCATCAGGCAAGAGTATTCATGTCTATGCGCATCATTAAACATCACATAAAAATTATGAATCAACCTCCATAGACTCGCCCTCCCCAGCACCGGCTGATTCGGACTGCTCTAGCGCCTCCAAGAGAGGCACAGTCTCCTGACCCTCGTACAGCTTGAAGCTCTCAATCCGGCCCTTAGCACCCTCGGCAGCCATACCAACCACACCCACAGAGGTATTATCTACGGTAAGCTCCTTATCCTGGGACAGAGTCTCCTTGAGGGCACGCAGACCGTGCGTAATCAATTCATCCCGGCTGCAGTCCATGAACTTATCCAGATTCCGCTCCAGGTATGTCCGCGCCATCTGCGAGCGAGCACCGATAGCACAAGCGGACATCTCATGGGTCAAACCGGAGGGCTGGAACTCGAACAGGTGCGGGCCAGCCTCATCAACACCGCCAACCAGCAGGCCAACACCGTAAGGTCGCTTTCCGTAATGCTGAGTGTTGGTCTGGGCGCGGTCTCCGATTTGTCCAACGATACGGTCCAGCGGAATTGGACGGCCGTAGGTCATCTTAGAACCGAGCGATTGCTGCTTCATGAAGTTGGAGAGGACGCGGGCGTCTGATGCCAGGCCGGCGATGGCAATGGCCATGTGCGAGTCGATCTCGATGATCTTCTTCTGATAGGAGGAGAGCTCTTCGGCATTTCGCTGTTATTATAGTCATAGTGTCTTGGTCAGTCCATGGTCAAGCTTGCGACGTAGGGTTGGAATGGCTGGAGCGAACCTTCAGGCCGACCAGCACGCAATGTGTCTTGTTCACCAATCCCACCACCACTGATCCTTGCTTCACTGCTTCTTGTGCATATTCCACCTGAAATATCCGACCTTGCGGGGAGCTTTTGTCATCGAGTCAATACTACTGGGTGCAAGTTGTAGCTGACCGGGGAGGGGACATCTTACAAGGTGACAGCGTCGTTGTCGTAGTTGTTTCGGAACATGGTGAAAAGAAAGAATCAATACAGGGAAATTAATGAGAAATGATCTGTCTTGATAGGAGGAGACAAGAAAGATACAATCAAAAAGACAAGGGAAAGTAGCTGGGGCAGATGGGGAAGCTGAAGCAGGCAGTTAAGGTGACGCGGTGTGAGAGCTCGCGGCGCCTGAGGCACCAACGTCCAGTGACCTTCAGGCCCCAACGTCACTCATTCCTCCAACAGCTCCTCCTTCCCCTCGATCTCTATGGCGCTATCCCTCCACACCTGCTGAGCTGTTTTCTGTCTGATATCTACGCAAATACTCTTGCAATCCCAGCCACATTTCTCTCGTCTCAAACCGGCAGGTACGGCTCCGACTTCGCAACCATGGCCGCCGGAATCAAGACCATTATCGCGCTCTCATTTGTACGCAAAGATCACCCCCAAGCAATTACTGAGTTGCTTTGGAATTGACTTACTGATTATACATAGGTGCTTGCGATCGGTTTCCTCCTTGTCATTCTCTCCTCCGCCCTCTGGCACAAGTACTGGCCCCTCTTGGTTGTCGCTATCTATGTGATTGCGCCGCTTCCCAATTGGATCTGCTCGCGATGTGCAAACCCAGATGATTTTATGGATAGCTCATCTAATGCGGCGATGGACTTTGGTCGCTTCATGACCGGCTTTCTCGTCCTGACTGGTATTGGTAAGTGACGCCTTCACGTTACCCCAAAGCATCCACTAGGGTGTGGGCGCATCCCGATCCAGCATTCTATTTCTCTTTCTATCTGAGTGATGAGATATTCTGGTCAATTTACTCTGTTGGAATCAGTCCGGATGCTAACACGGTATGCTTATAGCGCTCCCCATTGTCCTTGCGCACAGCGGAGAGATTCAGCTCCCGGCCATGATCATGTCGATTCTCGGTGGTCTTTTGATCTACGGTACCATTATCAGCTTCTCAATGTTCTTCCAGGAGCAGGAAGAGTTCTGATCCAACATGCCGGGTTGGGTGCGGGGGTTCCGAGACGAGTTTATTGATGCACGGGAATTCTCCGGCCATCCAAACTTCTATGATGAAATTTGTTTTGCGCAACTAGTTTGTTTTTGACGTTATGCACGATATACTTCGAATGATTTGCTGGGGAGCGGTCTCAGCATCGACTGCCATTGCTCGATGGCTCTAGCATTTTCTTGGCTTGATACTTTTGGTGTATTATATCACGGTGAATATATAGATTCCCAACGGATTGACAGGAGTCATTTTCTTAATTTCCTTCGTACATTCGAAATGCTCTTAACATCATTTGTATGGAGCTTGTCCTGCTGACTTCCAAGTGTTTAAATGGAGCACGTGACCACGGGTCTGGACGCGTTCCCCACATCGCGCGCTATTGATGTCAAAGGTTGATCACAGACCTCCGCAAAGACAACAGAAATGGAATTGTAAGATCGGCTTTTGTTAGTCTGCCGTGAACATGAATCTCTGGTCGGGACCCATTGAGCTTGGTCCGGGCCATCAGTTGGCGGGTAAGCTTCCCGACGCGCCTCGTTTGCATTTCGCGCTGACCATCAGGGATCCGCTTGGTTGACCCGACTTCTCACTGGCAGTGCGACATATCTAAAAACACCAAGCTTGGTCTCCGCAGCTTTGTCAATCCTGCTTTGATTCCTCTTCACGCACGAGCGGGCCCTAATCTTGAGTTACACACTACCAATACACAGACGTCTCAATGGCTACAGCGCAAATTGTCTGGGGCTATCTGGTTAAACGAAGATGAACTGGATCTACACCAGTCGCTGCAGTGTCCTGTCGGCCTGCTGGTCAGTGTCGATGGCACTTCATCTAAACGGACTGGTGTCGCTACGTCCGACCTCTTAATCTATGGCGTGTTATCCAACGCAACGTCATGCACTCGACCACCCACTCCCCCACACTCGTCCCCAAACGATACCAACGTCCGTGTCAATGCCTCGGCAAGCAAGCCATATCAATTAAGAATATATGCAGCACCACTTTCAATGTTGCAGCTCACTCAAGCACAAGCCTTCCCGTCTCCCCCGCCAACTGACGGAGATCGCGTGCCCACACCAGCTGAATTCCTTCCGGATATCAGTTCACCAAGTCCTAAACGGAAGCGAGTGGCTACACTATTTGAAGTCGCTGCACAGCATCATCGCCGTGTACGGCAAAAAGGTGGCGAAGCGGTTTCACAGTTGATGGCACCTTCACGGCCCTTGTCGTCATCACAAAATCTCCAATTACTCCGAGTTAAGCGCGAGCCCGAAGACGAGTCACCAAGTCTTCCAACCCTTGATCGACTGGTCAACGGAAGATCACGGTCAGTATCCATTGGAGCCAATATGCAGCGCCCTGGAAGTACACGCAGTGCTCGCGCAGCTCCAGGTACAAGCGCAGATCCTCAAAAACGCGCACCGACACCAAACCCATTCTTAGACTCCAAATCTCGACGTGCATCGCAGCAAATGCAGCCACAGTCTTTGCCCCCGGTGTCTACTAAAGATAAATCTCCCTCAATTCCAGCCTCTCCACCTAAAAACCCGGAATCCATCATCGCCGAAAACAAGAACCTTATCACACGCACTATTTTGACTTGCATGCGGCTTTATGGATTTCATCGCTCAAATACGCGTCCTTCGGCTGGCAAGTTGGCTTCTGGAGCGGTTGATCCAGAGCCTGAAACTTCGAATGCAACTCCAGCTGCTGAGGGGCTTCGCGCGGAAACCCCTGCCCTTGGTGCATCAGCTGACGACGACGAATTTAAGAACATGTACCATGCGACCTACAAGGCGGCAGTTTTTGCACTTCGAAAATATTTGAAAGATTCGGCCTCCAGTGGGGGTAACGCGCCTGTATTGTTGGAAAAAGGGAAAGCCATGACATGCATCGATGACATTCTTCGACTTTTCTGCGAGGATTATTGACCCATTCTCGAATACGTTACAATATGATTCATGAACTGATGATGCATTTATTGATTCGGGCTCGGCGTTTAGAATGTGCATATGGGCATATTTAAATTGTTTTGAGGCATCTTTAATTTAGTTTTCAATCTACAGATGTCGGCTTCAGCATTTCCTGCTCAAATGTCTTTTAGAAATCTATGTCATGTGTTGGAGTTAAGATCTTAGGAAAAGTGAAGTCATAAATCTAGTCCAATTCCATCATGCTACCTAAAAAGCTCCAGTCAACAACCGGAGATGCGTAAACACCCAAGCAGAATCATAATATCAGCGTGTAAAGTACAAAGAGCCAAGTCGCGAAGCCAATAGGCCGAGTCCATCAAATCACAGAGCCAGGTTGTAAGTATAGTCATCCTCCATGTTCTGTGACACCCAAAGAACGACAGAGCTGTTTCCTATTAGCCGATGATACCGCAAGTATCAACCAAAGAACAAAATACTCACCTCAGCATGACCAACCCATTCGCTACCACATTGGCGATACCAAAGTAAAGCGTCTGGATAGGGTAATCCTTGATAAGATACTTCAAAACCATAACCGTCTGGATTAAACCGTTAGCCCGCCTCACCTAACACCCCAGAGTCCCCCCAGAAGAAAGAGAAAACATACCACACTCCCTGCAAGACCTCCTGCCAGCAGCGCAAATCCTAAGAAAAGCACAAAGCGCGCCTTCCAGGCAACCCCGCTCCCACTGTAACTAAAGCTATCGGCCTGCAGCCTCGACTTCTCAATAGAGTTGATAACCAGCATACCCAGTGCCGAGCAAATACCAGGGATCCAGTCGACGAATTTGATATGCACGTCGGAGCCGTTGCGGGGGCTATGCGAGAAGGAGGCCACATCGATAAGGAAGAAGAAGCCCGCAGCGAACTATAGCACATGTCAGTATCGGGTCCCTGTGTTCAGACCATCCAATCCCTGAACCTGGATCCATGTATCATTGCGACGGCTTTCGATTGTGAAAGATGGTTGCGATGCGATCCGGTTTGGGGATGGGCTAGGCTGGGAAGGCTCACCAGTGCGCCGGAGACATAGACGCCTGTGTTGCGGACAGCAGCATTGTTAAGCCATTCGGGCTTAGTGAAGCGGAAAAGTCGGTTGCTGGAGACGTCCATTTTGGGTGGTTTCGGGGTGATGTTGATGCTGATGGAGCTGGGGTAAGAGCTGTTGGATCCAATGACGACTTGGGCCGGAGAAATGTCGGGCCGATGGCCAATGTATGTAGGTGCGGTCAAGTTGCAGCAACAGAGATGTCACACGAAGCCCTGGAGAGAATGACAGTTGACTTCACTCTTGTTATACTTTGTTGTGGTAAGATTTTACCGCGGAAGCTTTTTCTTTTGCGGCTCTCGGATCTGCACCAGAACTCGTCATTGTGTAGCGTGATTGTACATACTAGTTGGGTACTAGGCTACGGAATATATTTTGGGAAGTCCTATCTTTATACAGTCAACTCTCACCCTTAGCACACCCGCTCTTAGCACACAATTCGCGTGGATGGACCCACTTT